>CM021104.1:506085668-506218005 GCA_007115665.2 Sequoiadendron giganteum | reverse complement strand
TGAGGGAGAGAGGGTTTAGAGTTGAGGGAGAGAGGGAGAGGGAGAGGGAGAGCCCAAATATTGAGAGAGTGAGAGGGAGGTGGGAGAGTGAGATGGAGAATTAGAAAGGAGAGTGAGAGAGAGTGGGGAGAGGGAGGGGTGGGATAGTAGGAGATTGAGAGGAGGGGGGAGGGAGGTGGGAGGGAGAGAGAGATAGAGGGAGGGAGATTGGGAGGGAGAGAGGGAGGGAGGGATAGGGAAAGAGAAGGAGAGGGATAGGGAGAGGGAAAGGGAGAGAGGGAGAGGGATAGAGGGAGAGGGAGAGTGGGAGAGTGAGAGAGTGAGAGGGGGAGTGGGAGAGGGAGAGAGGGTTTAGAGTTGAGGGAGAGAGGAAGAGGGAGAGAGGAAGAGGGAGAGAGGGAGAGGGAGAAATAGAATGAGGGAGAGTGGGAGGGAGAGAGGGAGGGATAGGGAAGGAGAGGGGAGGGAGAGGGAGAGAGGGAGAGAGTGAGAGGGAGAGGGAGAGGGAGATGGGAGAGTGAGTGTGAGAGGGAGAGTGGGAGAGTGAGATGGAGAGAGAGAAAGAGAGGAGTGATTGAGTGAGAGACTTCAGAGAGATAGAGGTGGAGAGAGAGAGAGGTAAAGAGATAATATTTAAATATTATACATTTAATAATATATTATATATTAAATACATAATTCGGTAAGTGATTATCATAAATTGTATATTAAATAAATTTCATTATAAACTTTATTGGATATTATATATATTAAATTATAAAATTTATTGTATATTATATATATTAAATTATAAACTTTATTGCATTTTTAAATCATATATTAAAGATTGTATAATTTTTTTAAAACTCATATCTAAAACATATCATATATTGAATTCAAATAGGATATCAAATTTGAATCAGATATGCGATATGCCGACACAAAATTTAAAGCCTAGGGATTAGGCTCGGTATTAGGCTCGGGATTTGGTTTGGACCTGCCAATCCTAAAAATTCAACATGTAAAACGTGTTTAACAACTTACCTTGCTTTTCCAGACTTTGCCCATGTGGCTGGCAACTTTTATTTTATCCAAAACTGATGAAACAAAAAGGGTTTGTAAAGGACCTTCTTAGCTTTCTACCAATATAAATTATATTTTACTTAGAATCTAATAAATAATAATTATTTGTTTTTTATTATAATTACAACTAAAGTCCTGATTGATAGTCTGATAGAAAAACATATATAGCTTTCAAATGGTATCACATTTTTTGAATCCAAAATATGCATCACATTCTATGCTTGACACACTAAAGGATTATAAAAAAAAATGAATTTCATGAAGTTTTGACCAAGTTAAGGTGGTCAGACATACGAGTTTTTATATTTTTTAAAAGTTGTAATAAAAAATTCATAATTAATTATTTATTTGAAAAAAAATTACAATAAAATATGCACCACATCCGAACATGAGTCCTCTACTTATATCTAAAATCTTATAAAAAAATATTATCATTTTATTATGGTTAGGGTGGTCAGATAGACACCTACTTCTTATTTTTTCCTTGAAATTTTAGTACTACTGCATTGAAATTTCAAATTTTCACCTTGATAGATTTTTTTTTTATAAAAATTAGCCTAGTAGATTAGAAACTACATTAAATTTTCCATAGATTCTATTCTTACATATTTTTGAAATAATATAGATAACTTATTCAAATTTTTACTTCAAGTTGCCCAAATCTGATTTTTTGAATTTTCATCGCCACTTAATGGCCTATTTTTTATGGGAAAACAGGCATGGATCTAGTGACCCAACAGTGCGGAATACATTCCCTTAGCACTAATACAACAGAGGAGAAAAGCATAAAATCGGTTTCAATAGCATTCTAAAACCACTTGAGATGAATACATGCAAGTAAAATAGATAACATAAATTAGCATTCATAGATTGACACAAGATATACGTGGGAAAATATTTTCAGGTAAAAAACCCACCACATAAAGTCCAGACTATTTGTAATATAGTAACAAAATAGTTACATACAAAATTACAGTCTTCTCTAATCAACTCACAGCAGCACACTAGAATTATCTCACTATTTCAATGTTCTCTCCTTTAACATATAGTTCCAACTCAAATTTTCATGCAACCAGTCCTTGAATTCATTAAGTCTAACATTGCATTCAATTTTTTCAGTCAACCATCGATCTCAAGTAAAAATCATGTCTGATTCAAATGCAAGAAAGATCTACCCATGTCGATCTATTTGCATTGAGCCACTCAGGCATTAATGCCATTACCCAAATCAGGTTGTGTTTCACTACCTTGGGTCGACCTGCACCTACTACAATTACTACATTGGCCTCTAACCAATAATCACTTGACACTGAGCCACGTGTCTGCATTCCATTCGCTAACCATTTCTGACACCGAGTCCAACTCGATCAAGACTGGCCTCGAGCTCGATCAAGCCCCCCCAAGAGTTTACCATGCTACGGCCAAGCCCATTCAACCAGCTCATGGTATGGCGGTAAGTCTGTCGAGCTCACCAGACAAGCCCCCAAACATCCATCTTGCTACCACTGTAGGACCCAAGTCGACCTGCAGTATAGCAGTGACCGGTCAGTGGGATCACTAACGGTCTTACCATGCTACTGTGGGGGCCGAGAGGCCACCCCACGGTAGAGCGGTAACTGTTAGCCTGACTGTTGGCGGTCTTACCATGGCCACTGCGGTTAGTCGCTTGGTTGGCCGCGATAAGGAGGTAACTGCCAGCCAGTCACTGGTAGTCTTACCGCGGCCACCACGGTCAGCCTCTTGGCTGGCCATGGTAAGGTGGTAACCACCAGCCAGTCATTGGCAGTTTTACCACGGCCACCACAGTCAGCCTCTTGGTTGGTCACGGTAAGGTGGTAACCACCAGACCCTTCACTGTAGTACTGCAAGAACAGAAAATCAGACCGTCGTGGTATGGCGGTAAAAGCAGAAAAGAATAATTTTTCTCACCAAGTCTTTTCTGATAGAGGTTCAAGCTGGTAATTGAGGCATCGTTTCCCAACAAGCTCCCACTTGATGAACATTCCCAACTTCCTTAAAGACCCTGAAAAAATTAGTGTCTATTATAGGCCCCAAGGCCCATCGATTTTGCGCACCATTTGAACTTGTCTGTGCTAACCGGCTTTGTCAAAGCATCTACAACATTCTTCAAGGTGTCCACCTTTTCCAGACTGACCTTGCCATCTTCAAACATATCCCTTACAAAATGATATTGCATATCAATGTGCTTGGTCCTGGCATGAAAGGTCGGATTCTTTGCCAAACAAATGGCACTTTGACTGTCACAACAAATTGAAATCTGCCTAGTATTAAATCCAATGTCTGAACACAAAAACCTTAGCCAAACCACTTCCTTGTAGGCATGAGTTGCAGCCATGTACTTGACCTCTGTCGTGGATAAAGCAACTATAGCCTGTCACTTGCTCATCTAGCTAATTGCTCCACCATTAAGCATGAAAGTGTATCCACTGGTGGATCGTTTGCTATCAATGTCCCCTGCCCAATCTGAATCAACATAACCTTGGATGCTAAGAGATATCTGTGATGCAACCATATTGTCATGATAACACAAAGCATAATTTGAAGTTCCCTTCAGATACCTCAAAACTGTCTTCATAGCATCCCAATGTGACCTTCCCGGATTTTCCATAAATCAACTTAGTACTCCCACTGCTTGTGTAATGTCTGGTCTTGTACAGACCATAGCATACATTACACTACTAATAACACTTGCATAAGGCACATTGGTCATGTCCTCCATCATAGTTACAGACTTTGGATAGTCTTCAACAAATAACTTAGTTCCATGCATGATTGGAACAACAAGTTGCTTTTAGTCATCCATGCTAAACCTCTCCAGAACAGTCTTCACATACTTACTCTAACTAACCCAAAGCTTTATGCTTGTTCTGTCCCTAGTAATCTCCATTCCAAGAATGTACCTAGCTGCACCAAGATCTTTCATCTCGAACTTTGCAGACAACTGAGATTTAAGATCAGAAATCATAGTTTTTCTATTTCCAATGAATAACATATCATCCACATACAGGGTAATAACAAGCACATGATCATTCTCAAATTTATAATAAATAAAATGATCAGATTTTGATCTCACAGAACCAATTGACAACACAAACATGTCAAATTTCTAGTACCACATTCTAGGAGATTTCTTTAAACCATAGAGAGATTTATTTAACTTATAGACCAGATTTTGTTTACCTCTTTCAACAAAATGCTCAGGCTGGGACATGTAGATTTCTTCTTCTAGCTCACCATGGAGAAACGTTGTTTTCACATCCATCTGCTCAATTTCAAAATCAAACACAGCTGCCAATGACAATAAAAATCTGACGGATGTCAGCTTTTCTACAGGGGAAAAGATCTCTCCATAATCAATTCCTTCTATTTGAGAAAAACCCTTTGCAACCAACTTAGTCTTATACTTCTCAACACTACCATCAAGACCTATCTTCTTTTTGAATATCCACTTACAGCCAATAGGCTTTCGCCCTTTAGGCAGTGGTACCAAATTCCAAGTATCATTCTTTATCAAATAATCTATCTCTTCATTCATGGCTTCTAGCCAAAAATTTGAATTAGCCATGTTGATTTCTTCTTTAACAGTCCTAGGTTCATTAGTGTTGGTAATTAAAGCATAGGCATAGTTTGAATTTAACATAGAGAAACCATACCTATCAGGTTGCCTTTTTTCTCGTGTAGATCTTCTTATAGGATGAGGTTGTTCTTCATCATCAGAATTTCCAGAGTTGCTTGAGCTCTCCTCAGTCTCAGGTACACCATGTAGCTCTTCCCTTTCTGGAGTTTGGGGAATCTCAACTGCATCCTTTTTCTTGTCACTCTGATCTGTCCTAAGTTGCTAATCACTAACTAAAGGTTTTAGCTCATGAAATATCACGCTTCTGCTATACAAAACCTTCTCAGTAACAGGATTCCAAAGCTTGTATTCTTTCACACCAACTCCATAACCAATGAGAATACATTTGACAACCTTGTTATCCAATTTAGATGTCTTTTCATTTGGCACATAAACATATGCCTTACATCCAAACACACGGACATGCCTCAGAGAGAGATTCTTACCAAACCATGCCTCCAAAGGTGTCTTGTCAACAAGAGATGAACAAGGAGATCTATTTAATTGATAACATGTTGTAGCCATGACCTCAGCCTAGAATTTATGTTCCAGACTAGCACCACTCAGCATACTCCTTGATTTTTCCATTAGTGTCCTGTTTAACCTTTCAGCAACTCCATTTTTTTGTGGAGTATAAGGCATTGTATTGTGCCTTTTAATTCCATGATCAATGCAATACCTTTCAAAATCTGTAGAACATAATTCACCACCATTGTCCATCCTCAAACATTTGATTTTCCTTCTAGTCTGATTCTGAACCAAAGATTTAAATTCTTTAAACCGATTGAACATTTTTGCTTTACTTTTAATGAAGTATACAAATGCCCTTCTCAAAAAGCCATCAATAAAAGAGACATAATATCTAGACTTCGATAACGAAGGAACATTATCTAGACCAAACACATCAGAATAAACATAATCCAATATACCAGAAGATTTTTGAGGACTAGAACAAAAAGAAACACGGTGTTTTTTTCCATAGATACAGTGTTCGCAAAAGTCGAACTCAAGGTTACAATCATCAAGCCCTTCTACAAGATTTTTATTCTTCAATTTTTTTAAACCTTTCTCACCAACATGACCAAGTCTGTGATGCCACAACATAGTCTTCTTAGTTAGGAGTTTTACCTCCATAGCATTTGTAGCTAGAGAAGAGTCTTCATCTTTCTCTATAGGTGCAACAATGCATGGCTTTACAGAGGCACTGTTACAAAGAATAGGACATGCATCCAGCTTGTACAGAGTGCTAGTCCAAACACCCTTAGCCAACACCATTGCACCTATAGCCATTTTACATCCCTTAATTGAAAAAGAAACTTCTGCATCGACATCATTTAATTTACTGACAGAGAGAAGATTTTGTGCCAAACCTGGTATGTGAAGTACGCCACCAATACCTTTGACTCTCCTATCAGGAAATTGAATTCCGACTCTTCCTCTACCAACAATCTCCAATGTTGAATCACTTGCCAAGAATACCTTTCCACCATCATACTTCTCGTATTTAGAGAACCATTCTCTATTGGACATCATGTGGAAAGAAGCACCTGAGTCAACCAACCAAAGATCATCTGATGCCTGAGTTGTCAAGGCTGTTGCAATGAAGGAATCTACATCACTTTGAGAAGATTCATTATCAGAAGCATTCTTCTTCTTCTTCTCCTTGCAGTCCTTCTTGATATGACCAGGTTGCCCATAGTTCTAGCATCTCACCTTGAACTTTTTACCAAGAGACTTTGATCTCCTTGCAAAAATGGATTTTGACTTCTTGTCTTTCTTCTTGCCTTTATCCTTTGGTCTACCTTGAACAAGAAGAGCCTCTTTGGCCATCTCTGAAGACTTCCTCTACATCTCTTCAAATAGCAGTGAGGCAACAACATCTTCCATTTTGAAAGCAGCAGTAGTGCTTCCAATGGCCATCACAAGATGGTCCCAACTATCAGGTAATGAACACAACAAGAGCATGCAATGATCCTCCTCCTCAATATTTACACCGACAAAAGCTAGTTAAGTAACACTCATGTTAAATGAGTTCAAATGGTCTGCAATAGATGCACCTTCTTCCATCTTCAAGGAGTACAACTTCTTCCTTAGGAATAACTTATTTACCAAAGACTTTCCCTAATAAATGTCACCAAGCTTCTTCCATAATGAAGCTGTAGACTGCTCCTCATGGGCATTTAGGAGAACATAATCAGCTAGACTTAGTCTTATCAAACCTCTTGCTTTTCTATCAGCAAGATCCCAAGCTTCTTGCGTTGTACTTTGTGGCTTAGTTATAGACACTGCAATCCAGAGGTTTCTATCCACAAGCAAGTCTTCTATCTTGAGTTTTCATAACTCAAAGTTACTACCATTAAATTTTTCAATGTCTATTCTACCAGATGTACTCACCATCTCAAACAGAAACAAGTTTCAGCAATGCAAGACTCCCACTGAAAGAGTATTAGCACAAAAAAATAATCTTTCCTACAAGGATAACACAACAGGTATGGATCTAGTGACCCAATAGTGCGGAATACATTCCCTTAACACTAATACAACAGAGGAGAAGAGCATAAAACCAGTTTCAATAGCATTCTAAAACTACTTGAGATGAATACATGCAAGTAAAATAGATAACATAAATTAGGATTCATAGATTGACACAAGATATACATGGGAAAAACTTTTTAGGTAAAAACCCACCACACAAAGTCCAGACTATTTGTATTATAGTAACAAAAAGTTACATACAAAATTACAGTCTTCTTTGATAAGCTCACAACAACACACTAGAATTATCTCACTGTTACAATGTTCTCTGCTTTAACATAGAGTTCCAACTCAAATTCTAATGCAACCAGTCCTTGACTTCCTTAAGTCTAATGTTGCATTCAATTTTTTTAGTCAATCGACGATCTCAAGTACAAATCAAGTCTGATTCAAATGCACCAAAGATATGCCCATGTCTATCTATCTGCATCATGCCACCTAGGCATTAATGGCATTACCCAAATCGGGTTATGTTTTTCCACCTTGAGTCGACCTGCACCTACTGCAATTACTACATTGGCCTCTAACCAATAATCGCTTGACACTGAGCGACATGTCCGCATTCCATTTTCTAACCGTTTCTGACACCGAGTCCAACTCGGTCAAGACTGGCCTCGAGCTCGACCGAGCTCCCCCAAGACTTTACCGTGCTACCACTAAGCCCATTCAACCAGCTCACGGTATGGCAGTAAGCCTTCCGAGATTGCCAGACAAGCCCCCAAACATCCACTGCACTACCGCTACAATACCTGAGTCAACCTGCGATATAGCGGTGACCGGTTAGTGGGACCGCTAACGGTCTTATCATAGGGGCCAAGAGGCCACCCCACGGTAGAGTGGTAACCATCAGCCTGACCACTGGCGATCTTACCACGGCCACCATAGTCAACTGCTTGGCTGGATGTGGTAAGGCAGTAACCGCTAGCCAATTGTTGGCGGTCTTATTGCGGCCACCACAGTCAGCCTCTTGGATGGCCGCTGTAAGGTGGTAACCACCAGACCCTTCACCGTAGTACCACCAAAACAAAAAAGAAGACCGCCACAGTATGGTGGTAAAAGCATAAAAGAAGAATTTTTCTTGCCAAGTCTTTTCTGACAGAGGTTCAAGCTAGCAATTGAGGCATCGATTCTCAACAGTTTTTTCCATGATGATCCTACACATACCCTAACACTGAAAGTGAATTGCATGAAAGGAAACAAAATAAATGTTGAACGTCACTCAATCAAATCTAAACTGATTATGCATAACAAGAAGGAGAATTTGAACATCAAACAAGAAACTACTATGCCCGCTTTGGCCGTAGGAATAGTCACAGAATGGAATTCTCGTGGCTACAGGAATAGTCAATTCCAAAATCTTAACTAAGTATTGAACATAAACTAATACTAATATAACTAAAATATAGGGACAAATCACTCACCAAGTGGGTCCCCTTGGATGAGTATCCTCTAAACTAATACAAACTCAGATACTCAACTCATAATCTTATTTCATTCATCTAGATATGCAATTACAAAATTATGGTTGATAATCAGCTTGTACAATAACTTGGTGATCGACTCACTAAATCACTAGATCTAGAGGAAGGAGGATTGTAGCCTTATTTATTCCAACTAAATAGGGAAATCAACTCCCACTAATTGAGAGGATTCCATTTAGGGAAATAAAAGAAGAGAGTGGAAGGGTGGTTACACATACAGGGAATCCATTCAAACATGGACTTGACCACTATAGTAACACCCACAATGCTCAATGTCATTGAATATTGGTACAAGGTGATTAAATGTGGCTGAAACAAGAATCTTTCGCCGTCATTCCTAGTTGACCTTCGTGCAACTCCTCAACCTGACTAGTTGGCAGCTGCATTTCTCAACTTAGCATTTCAATCATGTCTGCATGGAAATGTCAGTACACATAATAATTGCATAACTATAAACACCTTAGAGAACATCCATCAATCACATACAGTATTAATATAGATGGTCCACATAATAGGTAAATATCATTAAAATTGGCAGAAATGAAATTAATCCCAGATGTCTTATGTTTGAGAGAAACTATATAAAAGTGTCAGCATATAATATCAAATTCTATGGAAACTTTAGAAAATAATAAGAGATTCTACCCCCTAGCTAGGCCAAAAACTAGACTCATCACCTATGTTATTCCTTATTAATTCTTGAACTAACCTCTTTCAAATTTTCAAATGTAAACCATGTAGTTGGCTGTGTTGGACCAAGACAATTCAAATGTCCACGTTGTATTGCATTTCTAATGATCCATTCAATAGGTGATGTTGAAGTAGAATTCACACCAATTTATTCTCTTCCACAAGACACGATTGAACTTCCACCACCATTTAAAATTTCCACAAATTTCCATGAAAAATCAGATAAGAGAAAGGAAGTGAAAGAAATAGCTAAATATCATAATAAATGACAAAGGTAATCTTGTTATATTCCTTTTTGAATTGGTTTCTGAATCTTGAGCTTAGATTTCTAATGATAGTTAGCACTTAATTTTTCCTTTTGTGTAGTATATTTTTGTATTCTCAAGGTCAAGTTTCTCATAGCAAGTTAATAGAGGGTTTTGTGCATGGTTCGTTTATTCAAGAATGAATCCTCAATCAACGTTAAAATGAAATATCTTTTCTATCTAATAAATGGTTTGGCTCAATGTCAAATAAATCACTTTGGTGAGCCCTTTCTTTGTAAAAAGTTACTTGCAATGCACACATTTTGTTTTTGTTCTTTTCCAATTTCATATAGAAATATTTAGTCTAATGCTCATCTTGCCTCTCTCTTTTCATCTTACATATTCCTTATCTTCTTATTCTAAACAATTTTTAGTTTGGTTTCATTTCTTGTAAAACTGGTTCACCTATGTTTTGATTAGAGGTAAAAAATGAGTTTTGAAGGATCCTGAAACCCTTAACAAAATAAAGTAGCTGATAAAAAGGAAAAAAATATTACACAGCAATCAACCCAACGATAACAAACCATCAGCCAAAAAGTATCCAAAAAGAAGGAAGCTAGCCAACAACACTACATATTTTTTAGAATCTCTACAACTTCCATATCAGTAGCAACCATCTTCTATGCATTATCCATAGTATCATACACCTCTATACCAGAGGCCCTAGCCTGATCTTTCATTACGTTTCTAGTTCTCACCTGACCCACTAGTTTTTACCTCATCACTCAAAACACTACCTTTAACAACATCCTTCTCACCAACACAACCCACAACCAACAACTTACCCCCAACAACAGTATCATTAGCAGACGCAATCTCTTTTCTCTTGTTCACAATAATCATAGGGGAGATCACCTTGGAAGAATGAAAAAAAACCAAAACCTTAGAGGCATCTCCACTCTTCATCATAACTTTCCACATTTTATCAAATTTATCCTTAAGGGATAAGATTCTACCTTCCAAATTTTGTTTCAAATTAATGGTTTCCTTCACCACAGTATTAGCCACAATATTAAGACACTCCATAAGATTATCAATTTGGATTTGGATAGAAGGGTCCTCAACCTTACTAGCAACACCTCTAATTCTAACATTAATCCTATTAATCTCATGAAAGAACCACTTAAAAAGTTTAAGTTGCACATTAGCACTCTCACAAGTCAAGCCCAACACATCAGACAACCCCTCCCTATCAAAGTTCTCAACCTATTTCCCCACAACAACATCCTCATCAGAAGAACTAACATGAACCTTATCAATAGAAATATCCTTATCTTTGCCAACAGAGATAGGACATTTCAACTTTCGAATGGAGCAAGCAATTTCCTCCACAACAGTCTTCCTTTTCAATTGGTTCACCTATGTTTATATGCTTATTAAATGTAATTATTCACTCTTTGGAAGCAGGCATTAGGAGGGGATGATAGAGGAAATCCATTTGAAATAATCTCCCTTTGCCTCCCTTAAAAAGAAAGAAACTTAAAAACCAGCTACGCCAATTATATTTATAACACCATACATATCATTTTCTTCTTTGCATGCATGCCAAATTGCTTATATGTTTATTTATTTTCATTAAATAATTATGAAGGCTTTATGACCTGCTATGATTTCCTTTTAGTAACTAGTATTTTATGGAAAAGTTTAAGGTTGTGTGTATTCCTTTTTGAAAGCATTTTATTATAGTTTTGAATTAGATTGTTTTTCTTTTGAGTTGGATTAAACTCCTGAAGCCTTTGTGTTTTTTATTAATTGTAATCCAAACATTGTTTTAGTTGTGAAAATTTAATCCATTTGAGAATTTTTAAGATTAGGCGGAGTCCTTTTCTCCCTATTGTCTTTTTAAAGGTAAATAAACACCATTTACCCTATTGTTTATTTTTGTACACTTTGTACATCGTTGATAAAATTTTGGCAACTTACCATGTAGCATGATGTATTTGATTTTATGGGAAGAAGACAATGCCTTCAAAATTTATTTAGAAATATTATAATCTATATTTGGTTGTTAAACTCAAATTTATTGATTGAAGGCTGATTTTAGGTTATTCCATGTTGCAATGTATGAAAAAAGAGAGCTACAATTGAAGAGAAAGATAACTTTAAATGTTACAAATAGACCTCCTTTGATAAAAGTATAAGACTATAAAGGTTTCTTTCTAAAATCTTGGTCTAGATTTTATTACACAAAGTGATTAGATCAACCATTTAAAATAGAGTCAAATGTGGAGAAGTTTAACAAACAAAAAAATTAACATTGTACTTTTTTATTATGGCATGTAACAATTTTAAAAGTTATACCCAACTAAAAGCTCTACCTTGTATGCAAAAAACACACATTTTAGGAAACTAGGGGGATGAAATAAAGTTTCATCAAAGACATCAATAATCAAAAAATGAATAAGGGTATAAAAGAAAGGAAAGAAGAGAAAAATTTCTACCAAATAAATAAGCTATGGAATATTTGGCATTTAGAAATCTTAAGTTTGTAGTATCACTCTTGAAAGAGAGATAGTACAAATCTCCTTTCACAAATGGAGAAATAAGAACATTGTCTTTACATATAATTCCTTGAAGGCTTGAGGGTTTGATCAAAACATATTCCATCCATTTAGACCACAAGGTTTCTACTATCATCATTAAAGGAGGCATCCATATAGGATGAAGAAATTGGTCTAAATTCCCAAATGCCCCTTCTTAGATGTTTATTCTTATTTTTCCAACACCATCAATGTATTACATCATCTACATTTAATAAATATTAGGTCATCCATATTGCATATCATACAAGCATAAACATAATCATAAAACATGATTATAAAACATCATAGATCATCATCATATATAATGCATCAACAAACACCATAATCATAGCATGAATATCCATCACATAACATATCATAATAAATGCATAAACATAAACACATGTCACCAACCGCCATAAAAATGATAACATATATATTGCTCAAACCAAATAATGTGTCACAAGTATAATTTCAAGAGTGTCCAATAAAAGTGGAGTTCACAGGCTTGATAATACAATATCAGTTTCTAAGACATGTCAAACATAAACAACAAGATGAGCTATCTATAACTACTCTTCTCTCCTATACCTGGGGCATCCTCCCTATGTGGTGCATCTTGCGTTACTTTAATGTTTTAACTGACAAACTATCCTCCAATTTGAAGTTAGATAATTATTATCTAACTTCAAATAATTATGTTTAGAAACTGTGATAATTATTTGAAAATTAGAATCTAATAATAATTATTAGATTCAATAATTATGCGACAAATATCAAACCAAATTATGATATTTGTACCACATATCATAATTATTCCTAATTAATTGTTTAATTATTAGGTCCCTTTTTATACTAGGACTCTTAAGATTTCTTAGGTCATGTTTTTTGTCTCAAGTAATAAGATTGGGACACATGTCATAATATAATTTAGTCCTCACCTAGGGTTTCATCTAGGGTTTCTTTATCCTTTATCAAGGGTAATCCATCATATTATTACAATTTATTCATTCTTAATTCATGCTTTTTGTATCAAGTGTGCATTTTTCCTCCATACTAATTCTATTGTTTTTTCTTTCTTTCTATGATGAGTGTTTTATTGTAGATGATCTTTGGGAGCTGTAGGATTGAGGATTCAATACCAACATGGTATTGGAACTCAAGATCTATAATTCCCTATATGACATTTGGTCTTGAGCAATTAAATGGTGAACCCTACGATAAAATAGATCTCATTGTTGTGTCCAGAACACCCCATAACTCTAAGATTGATTATCAATTTGTTGAAATTCAAACTAGAAAAATTGAGTCATTTTTCTATGGGCACCATATTCAAGGCATTGAAACCCATACTCGTATTATGTTGTACACATCACTAATATTGCATAGGCTCTATGTAGAAATTTGATGTTGTTCGGTATAAATTTTACCAATTTCTACATTTGATGGTGGCTTTTTTAAGTTTTGAGGCACATTTAAATTTTTTAGTAGGTTTTTTTTTTTAGATTGTAAGAATCAAGTAGCCCCCCTATAAATTGCAATGTGCCTGGTAATTTTTTTTCACATGACTAATGATGTTGGTGCGACATGCCCTCTGGTACCATGGGGATGGTGGGGCGTACTAGACCTTGTGACCTCTTGCCTACAACAAGATACTTTAGCTAATCAAGTTGGCTCCCCAACCCCAAATTTTCTAGTAGGGTTGTAGGTTTCCAAAAGTTTTCATTATTTTGGCATCTTTTTTTATTTTTGGAGGTGAATTTTTTATCCATTGTTTCTCATTTCCCCTCCCTCCCTCGATTGGCCATCCTCACACCATTGGTGGCATCCATCGATCAATTGATTGTAGAGTAAATCATCGACAATTATTGACTAACAACCATTGGTGGCACAGTCAATATCCTAGTTGAAAGACATTGTTAGACAATCGTTCATTCCATCAAAACCATATCATGTTTGTTGAAAGTAATTTTCAAGGATTAGATAGATAATTTCAAATTTTAAAATTAGTTTTCTAGCCATGATGATAGTTTTAGTCCCTTGACCGATGGTTTTTTTAATCTCAATCAACAACTTTATAGTGTGTAAGGAATATTTTGGTGGATAGGGTATATTTCATAAGCTGTTTTTTTTTACGTTAACACAATACCATGCAATAGACCTCAACCCTAGCCCTAATCTACCCTAAAGGAGCTATTTTTTAATTTTTGGTTTAACTTGGGCATACAATGTCAAAATTTGGCAAATGAGATATCACTATAAATCTTGTTCTAAGCACTTTTTGGTGTAGGTATTTTTCTCATATTTTACTTTTTCTACATTTTATTACTTTCTAAAGTCAAATCTTCATTTTTTGTTTCCAAGCCCATAAATGTTTTCTTGGATCTCCATTTTTTTATTCTTATAGTGTTGAAAGTTTATTTTAGTGCTCTTCATATCTATCCATGCAATTTTCCACTATTTTCCTTAGGTATGTTTTATCTAGTTTGTTGTTATTTTACATTCTAGTTGATTACTTAGATATTTTAACATTTGGAATTTTTTTTTGCATGAGATGACTTCACTTTAGCTAATCCACATGTATTTTTAGTATTTGTTCTTTTCTATGCATTTTAATCATCTATTGTTCATGTACTTTTTCATTTATAAGCACACTAAGACAAAATTCCACTATTGTACATGTATTTTTGAGATCTTACACATCATGTTTTTCCATTTTTGTACTTGTATTGCTTTATAAAGTGCATTGGGATTTTATTGTGTACAGTTTTGTTAAATATAATTACAACCTATTCTACCTCCACGTGTATGTACCTTGTTTTACACACGCTTTTTTAGTTGAAAGTACTATCTTGTACATGATTTGATAAAGTTTTTGCTCCTTAATTCACTACATTATGACACAATTTCAATGGAAATATCACACCTCTCCCTTATCAGTATTATGCAGGGTCTCATATTGTTGGTGTTAATGCTTCTTTCAATTTGGAGTGATCTAAGTATCTAGTTTTTTATCCTATATGCTAGGTTGATGTAGCAATTGGTTACCCATACATTTTAGTGAGATGGAACACATACCGTATATGAACTCTTGCATTTCTATTACATGGAGGTGACCTTATATATTTAGTTGATCAATTTCTAGAGACTATCAACACTTGCATTGGTTGTGTAGTGTCAATGAGGTCACTCATGCAGATTGATGTGCCATATGTATCTTCGATTATTAGTTTATTGACTTATTTTTTCATATGATCATTGTTCGAGTAGTGTTGTTGGAATCACTCATCTATAATTTGGTCTCTTTGATTTTGATTTTCATCTTGATTTTAGAGGAGTTTTTTTGACATTACAATTCACACCTCTGGAGTGTGTATTGGAAACAAATAGCTATGCATAATAATAACTACTCTTAAAATTAGGAGGGTAAGCTCCCTCTTTTGTTGTTATTGTGTAAAAAGTAAAGTGGTTTAAGTTTCCTATATTTTTACTCAATGGGAGGGCACCAGGGTGATAAAACTCAATGCGTTGTAGCTAAGGTTTTCTCTGGTTTTTATAGATCTTAACTACAACTAGGCTAAACTATCCTACCTCCTCAAGTAAAACAAAGAAAGAGGGTATATGAGTGATATTTTTGGAATGATTAGATCACTTGGGTCGACTGTCTCTCAGAATGCATTTGAAGGCTTTGAAATTTTAGATCTACACTGGAATAAAGTCTTATTCAAGAAAACACTCATACGATAAGCTAGATCTCGGGATTCCCAAGGAGGTGATGACACCTGTCTAGGATATAGTTTGAGATGTAGATTACTAGAAATGACAGAAAATGATGAACTAGATATCAAGATTCCCGAGGAGGTGATGAAACCTGTCTAAGGTGTAGGCTAAAAAATAGATCATAAAACAACATCAAATGATAACAATTAATCTCCAACTTCCCAAGGAGGTGACAACGCTTGTCCAAGGTGTAGATTGAATCAATAGATTATAAAAACAAACGTTGATAGATCTTAAAACTTTGGATCAAATGGAACATTTATCTTTGATTTATTTATTCAAACTCACTCAACAATTTATAAATATTTGGGTCAACAAAGGTACAAAATCATACACTATGTGATCAAACCAAATAACTCTCATCCAAGAGTGAAAAAATATTGGCTTACAAGTTTGATGGCACACTAACGCATCAATTTTGCGTATTAATAAAATTTAAAATAATAATGAGCAAGGTTTCTCTTGATTATAGAAGCTCAAAGGAGTAGGGAACCCTAAAATATCCTTGAGTTAACACTTAGTTCTTGCCAATTTCCAATATTTATTCCTATGTCTAAAATTAGGTAACCTAATAGTTAATTGGAAAGTCTACTTCAGTTAACTGATTCTAAAATAAAATATAACTCCAATATACAAAGGTGTCTCAAGTTAACTTGGAAAGAGGCATAAAGTTAACTCATGTGTCATAAATGTCATTTTAGAGGAGTAGGATGTCCTAATTGAGAGTTTACACCTCATCAACTTGAGTCATTATTTCCTCTAACCAGTCGTTGATGGTCTCTACATCTGGGCAATTGATACTTTATAGGATGATGATGTGTCTTCACAACATCTCCTCCCCACTCACAATCTACTCCTAGTATTCAATATTCTTCATAGCTACATCATCTAGCCTTGTTGACATAGCTACAATCTAACTTAACCTGTAGTCAATAGGGTCATCGCAAAAACTACTATGAATGAGGCCATAAAACTATGTTTGTACTTCAACTAGCTCGACGTATGCACCTCCTTAATGTCGTTATTGGAAAGGAATAGATTTTACCATTATTCTTATGAACTTGATAACACTTGCCACAATTTTTATATACTTAATCAATTCCATTGAGTTTATATCATAAGATTTCACTTTGTATGCAAGTTATTCTTTGCAAGTGTAAAGATGTTGCTTGTTCTCCTATATAGTAACTGATTTGTATGCCATCTGCAAGTTTGAGATAGTGATCTCATCTTTAGGCCTACTCTTTTCTATGTCTTTCTTTGATTCCTTGATCTTCATGTGAAGGTCATGGGCTTTGTGCCTTAGCTGGTACAACTCTACAAGTATATATCGACCCCTAATGATGAACTCTTCCACTTGATCTCTCAAGTGCTTTCCATATAAGATCAACTAACTTAGCTGATTCTATTTTGTGGGGAACTCCAACATCTATTGAAACAAGGTAGTGACATTTGATGTACCATGCATCAAGTTGGAGATATATAGTCACAAGTGTTGGTTTTCAACCTTTAGGGCTACTTTGTCTTCAACATCCTTCACCACTATTTCTTTGATGCTCATTGATGCAACCTCAAAGAGATCCACCTCAACTTGATCGGTGCTATGACCAAGGTTGAATTTCATCAAGGTGAATTCATCAACCTCTACCTCATTTGCATTTCTATCTTAAGGTGGTGTAGCGGTCTTAATGAAAATATCATTGTTAGCATTCTTTCCTACATGGACTTGCTTCTTGAGACTTTCCTCTAGTCTGTCCTAATGGACAAGGTCAAATTTTGAGAAGTCCAATTGGTAGGATGACCTCTTTCTCTTCCTTCCAAGGATATTCTCAAGCTAAGATTAATCTTGACTAACCTCTCTAGGAGGATGGATGCTAGTCCTGTGAATTTTTGATGAGAGGGATTGTGTTGCAGTGTCATGTGGTGGTGAATATGGATCTAAGTCAATATGGATCAGTGATTGTTGTGGTGGTGGTGGAATGGGAGGCTTTTCTTCCATATCTAGTACTATCTCAGCTATAAATATTTTCATCACTGGCTTAGTTGTGTATGTGGTTGTCTCCACATGTTTCTCTTGCTGATTTATATCAACAATCAACATTTTTCCCCTTGTGTGTCCTGAAATTATGGCTCCTCTAGTAGGGATACTCGATGTCTTTTTTCTATGATTTTCTCTTGATGTGGAAGGTAGTGAATTATTGACCCGTGGTGTCTCTGTGTTGGGAACAACTACCTTTCTTGTCCTTTTACTGTCCAAGTAGAGCTAGTTGTTTTTGATAACTCTGCTTGTTCTTTCCTCAATGGGCGTACTTTCCTTGACATACCAATCCATGGATTGAAGTGGTTGTGAGTAAAATTCATCTATGAAGAATGAGTAAAGAATGAATTCTCCATCATCATCGGATAATCCTTCCACGTCCTCTGATAAGAAGCCATCAATCTATGGAAGTGTGAACCTGTTGTAGTCACATCTTCTCACTTTGAACTCGTCTCCACAGTTTAACCAATATTCTTCCATGGAAGACTTGTGTGAAGAGTGTTGACCAAGGCATGCTAAATAGTGACCCCAAGGATCATATTTCATATTTTGATGAGATACTTAAGGTTAATTCTCATCATCTCATGGCTCATGACCTTGGCATCAACTATTGATTTGCACCTGTAAAGTCCCATCTAAAAAGGAAAGTTTACAACCAGCTTGCATTTGATATGTATAAGAGAATATACTTCATGCAACTACCATAAGAACTCCATGAATACCACCCTATCTAATGGATAACATGGTAAGATGGCGGGATGACCTAAGTACCCATACACACAGATGTAGGTAAAAGTGGGGAACTGGATGAACCAATCCATCCAATCTACCATTTCTTCCTTAGTTGCTAGTGAGATGCGTTTATGCAACTCATGATCGAGGTATCTCATAGTGTGCATTAGGAATTGATCATTTACTCACTTGAAATGTCTTTCTAATTCTGTGAACTCAAGCTACGATAAATTCTCGTGAACCTTTTTCACACCCAGAGTTCCCACAGTGTTCAATGCTCTAAACTGGCCTTAGAAGACAATCAAATATATGAGGTATGAACACATGTGGAATTTGTGAGCCTCTAAGAAATTGGTCCTATGTTTGTGGAGTGTATCACTGATCAAGGCAAGCCACTCATAATGTTTTTTATTGCTCATAATTTGAGCGATGACATAGTACATCCTGTTGATGGTGAAAATGACACAAACAACATTAAAACAAAATATTTCTACTCTATCTCTCCTGAAAAAGAAAGACAACATATAGTAGCCTAACTACCAAGGTCCTGGTAGTTGGTTCTCAACTATCTGGTGTCACTCAATCAGTTCATGCAATTGTAATGTTCAAGGGGCCTGTGTTGGTAACAAAGAATACAAGCAATGACTTGTTTGTTGGGTTTTAATAACGAAGTGGGGTTTTCAAATAAAACAAAAATATACATCAAAGGGTAAACTAGTAAAAATGAATCAAACTTATCTAGCATTCAGACATATATCTTCAATAAAGAATTTTTTCCAAACAGATCAAGTAAACCAAAGCATGACACAATTTACAGAATAACCTATACGATTGCATACATCTAAGGTGCTTAATTAACGTCACAGTCACACATCACAAATACCTCAAGAATTTCAAAAGAACACTCATTCATTCATTACCAAGATCATAGATCAACAGACTTCAATAAATTTCATTCAATGATAATCTAATAAGATAATCCTTAAATCTGATTCCTTCAAATGAATTTCATCACTCAAGAAACTTTTATGCTTCAGCACAATCACTGGAATACAAATAGATTATAACTTATCAGCCTTATCAAGTAAAACAACTCAATTCTAACACCATATTGCGAAAACCTGGTATTTTATTTAACTGTAAATATCAAGTAACAATGTATCTATGTAATGACTATGCAAAATTCTATTTTCTAATATTAGGTAGGCCAATTCTATTCTCTATTAGCCAACCCTTACAATATGATACCCACAGGGTATTTATAGATATAAAAAACTCGAACTCCACTTCTATTTTAAGCCACCCACCTTTTTAGGAACTAAAAACCCTCTTGGAAACTCAGATCAATTTGATCTCGAGTTCTTACATTAGACATTCAGTTAAACTAGAGAACAAAAAATAGAAGAGAAATAAGACCATGCGCTTCAAAACTGTTAGTACTGCATGCAACATGCAAAGAAGAAAAAAGTCATGCATGCAGGAGATTTATGCATGTGAAGTCGGGTATGCAATGAACTCATCATAACTGGCGAAGACTTGTTATAATACATTTAATTCTGGCCCATCAACCCAGTTGTATTCAAATTTAATTTGCTCCAATTCTGTTGCAGCAAACGCTCTCATACCTTTTATCTTTGTCAACTCTCTTCTAGCAGCTTTTATCTCTTCTTTGACATCCATTAATCGATCTATCATTAGATCTTCACCATCATCTTCTTTCTGCATGAGTCCTCTAAACCTTTCATCCCGTTTCTCTTTTATCTGAATCAAAGGCATGCCTTCCTTTGTGAATACATTAACATCCACTATGATAGCAATGACCACCTCCAACTCCTCAAATTGCTCAGTTAGATTACTAACAACATGTTGGACCTCATTCCTATGTTTACGCAAGAAATTTGTTCTAAACTGGAGTATACAAGAGGTCTTTTCCAAAAAATCTTTATTATCCTCCTCGAGTATTGACTGTTCAAGAAGAGTAGTCAAAGATAATATACTAACCTTCTCCAACTTCTGACTATACTCTTTATAGTCCTCTTCTTGTTTCTCCGATGCTTCAATATATTGATGCATTTCTCTTATCAACTCTTCTATGCCTTTGTAAACCTCAAAACCCTCGACCAAAACTTTACCTACTTCTCGATTTAACTTGTCAACCCATTTGTCTACCATCTCCGCTTTTCCTCTTACCTGCACTAAATCATCTACCTCCTTCTTGCTTAACAAAATTGGAGTCTCAATAGCCGTTACTTGTTGTGATCTCGGAGAGGAGACACTTTTCAAAAATGAAAGCAATTGATCCAACTGAGCCTTAAGCTCATCTTTCTTCTATTTATCCTTTAACATCCTTGACTTGGTTGTTGAAGATACCACATCAATGAGATTCATCTGTTGATTCTTGGTAGGCCTTCCCAAGTTGATAGTCCTCAATTGATAATTTTTTAACTGCATGTCCCCTACCTCCTTTTCTATGATTGGTATGGCACACTCAACAACAATTTCTCCCTTGTCCATGAGCCTTATGGAGTGTAGGATCTTGGCCTTCTTTTTAGGCCTTTCTTGTTCAATCTCCTTCATCATATCCTCACAACTAAGAGGCTATGTAGGTGTTATTTTCTTCTTTGTAGGTCCAATTTCAGCCAAGTGGGAGCACTTGGAGTAGTAGTCATCAAAGTGGAAGAAGAAGCAATGGTAGTAGTAGAGGATGGTTGCACATTTATTTGGGGTTGAGAATCAACCCTTGGTTCCTCTTGTTTCTCTTACACCACATGCATCTGCATAAGCTTTTTAGCCTCTTCCCTATCTTTTTATTCCTGTATCTTCTTATCTTCTTCTTCCTTCTTCAACCTCTCTTCCTCCAATCGATCTCTCTCCACTTTTTCCCTTTCTAATCTTTCCTTTTCTAATATATCCTTCTCTATTCTTTCCTTTTCCAGCTTTTCCTTTTCCAATTTATCTTTCCCAGAAAGGATCGTAGCCCCTTGTGGTTGATTGGTAGTGATATATCCATTATAGTTTTCACCCTTTTGGGGTCTATAGATATTCCTTCTTTCTATACCACAAAGCCCAACAACTTGCGTTGTGGTACTCTAGAAACACATTTCTTGGGATTCAAAGAAATATCAAACTATTGACACTTTTGGAAGACCATTTCTAGATGATCGAAGTGATCATCTTTTGATTTGGAAAAAATAGTCAAGTCATCCAAATATATTAGGATAATCCTATTGATCAATCCATTGAAGGCGATATCCATCACTCTTTGAAAGGTAACACCTGCATTGGAGAGTTTGAAGGGAATATTTGCATATGTGAATTTTCCCCACTTAGTGGTGAATGTTGTTTTGTGCTAGTCCTCTTCCTTTACATAAACTTGGTTATAACCAAAAAAATTGTCGAGCAGTGAGAACATTTTTTATTCAGCCATAGCCTGAAGAATCTGCTCCAGTGAAGGTAAGGGGTAGTGATCTTTTAACAAAGCTTTGTTCAAGTCTCAAAAATCCAAATAGAGCCAAATGTCAACATTATTATTCTACACTAGTACAAGGTTAGATACCCAAATGGAATGTTTGATCAGATATATGATTCTTGATTCGATAAATTTTGTGAGATCCTACACCATAAGTGTCTCGACCTTTGGATTCACTAGCTTTTATTTATGGTGGATGAGATTTGAGCCTTTGGCTAAGTTGATAGTATGTTGAATGATACCTAGATCATATCATTTGAGATTGCCTTAAGTCTAGAACATGACCCCATCATATTTAGCACACAAGTATTTCAATATTTTATTGTCTCCCTATGGGATGTCTCTTCTGACTTTTAACTTTCTATAATTCTCAACATCAAGGTCTTCAAAGTCTCCTTCATTGGTGGTGAATCTTTGTTTTTTATTTCTCACATCCTCATAGTCAAAGAGATTTTTGAGATAAATTAAGCCTCGCGGGAGCTTATTTCTTTTTAATTGAATTACTTATCCTTTGGTATCCCCTCTAGCTTTGGACTGTGAATGATCGAAAGATTTCCCTAACTTTTTTAGAAAAGTGGCAATTTGAATGTCATCCTCAAAAACCTACCAATTCTTATCATTATTGGGTATTAACAATCGAACGATGGTCTACACTACATTCTCATTTTTTGTTTATTCACAAGTTCGCTCAAACTATGAGCCATTCTCAATCATCCAATCTATGATTGCATTCTAGGACCATGTAATAACATATATGTTAAAATATTCAAAGACCTCATTCAGATCCCATATTCTATGTCTATAAGACCTAATTCTTATATTTTAATGGCTATCGATTCGTAGAACTGGTTTATGACTAACTTTGATCTCTGAATGATCGTATTCTTTGTATGCCAATCAGCTCCATGAGAATCAAACCATGGACCAAAACCTAATACTCAGCATCATCACTTGAGCACGAGAACTTGAAGAGGAAGGCTTTAAGGGTATCTGATCTAGTCAGAGATATTAATTAGATGTTGGCTCGAGAACTAAATTTTCACTTGGTACCATCAAAATATAGAATCCATAGACTATTGTCACCCAATATGTTAGGATACTCCTATTATTTTATCAATTTTAAGAAGAATTTATCATCATTGAAGATCACATAGGTGCTTAATCTAGTAGCATGGAAGTTCCCAAATGGTTCAGAATCAATAAACATATTGAACAAGACCTCCTCTTTAGGGGTCTGATCACTTGTGTCCTCTTTATCCTCTAACATATTTATGTAATATGTCTCTTTTTTTGAGAAAGAGGTATGTGCTACTTCAAAGTATAGGACAACAATGTCTGCTATATGTTTAGGGTGAAAGGGTTCATATAGGATCTTCATCTTTTCCCTGTGCTTTATCTATAGTATCAAATGAGAACAATCAAGAGACAAACATCTACCAAGCTTTGGCATATATCCCAAAAACTAGGGGAATGTCTATTACACCTACTTTTTATGTGATAGTTTGGCTCGGACATTAAAAATGGGTGAAAGATAGATCCTTGATGTTGTTGAAAGTCAAGACCTGCTTTCTGTCTAATTGTATGATCCCTTTCTCAAGAGGCTCATAGTTAAGCTTCAAAGCATTGGACACTTGCCTTGGCATGACCATGGTACTATCTCTCGAATCAGCCATATTCTTATCTAATAACTTATCTCCCACAATAACTATTAAAAAGAAAAAATAGGATTTGGTTCAATGCTTACCTTTTTCACATTTTTATTATTTGTGATGTTTGTGTATGTCATGTCTCCCAAAGGTTAGGGGTCTGATGTGGGCTATTTTCCTCTATCTTGATTGTGTAGTGGGATTGTATCTATTCACGACATTTTTTCCTCCTTATTTAATGCCTCCTAAAGCAATGTCTTCTATTCTAAAATTGATATAATGTCCCACAAAGACACATTAGTGGGTTCCTTCTTCAATTGCTCCACCACATTAAGTGTTTTGATTGGCAGGACCTTAGGATTGAATGGTGGTATTTGTTTTGTCTTAGCAAGAGGTTGATCCATCATGGATCGGCCTTGTGCTTTGTCCATATCTTTCTCTAGTAATGGTTGAGCTTGCGACTGCGAAGTGGATTGGATCTATGAGGCTTGCTCTACTTGTGGTTATAGTTATTGTGGTTGTGGATGCTATGGAGCTTGTTGCATGTATTCTCTAATGATTATTTTCTTGGACTGCATGTTGTAGTTTGACTGTACCTACAGGGTGCTAGTTGTCAAAACATCATCTATAAATATTGTCCTCTTCTTCCATCTAATAAAATAACATGGTCCAATGAGATATACAACTCTTTCTCTAAGGACATCCCTTGCATTTTTTCTCCAAAGTGATAATTTTACATTCTAGGAGACTAATATTCTTCCATGTTTGAAAACACACCCTATCCTCTTTGTACCACTATCTTCTTTTGAATATTTCCCTTCAGACAATTTTGGGGTATATGAATATCATTACATGGGAAGAACCATGCATTCTCATCTTCCAGAAGATTGTTCTTCCTTGTGACCAAATCCTTTCTCGAGTTGTTCTTGACAATCTAAAGTGGCATGGTGACATGAACTATCTATTTTATAGGTTTCTTTTGTTGGTTACTTCCCTTTGGAGCTCCTTGGTATGTCTTATGTTGATAAGATGATTTTTCTCCTTGATATGTTTGCATGAGAGGCTTTGGAGATGCTACCTATTGATACTTGATAAGGACTAGCTCATTTGCAATGGACCCAATGAGGCGCTTCATGTCATTGAACTCTACTGCTAGTGAAGAGGAGCCCAACATGCTAGGTTGTGCACCTAGATAAACATACATAGATGGTGGTGGTGCATTTAACATGCTAGGTTGTGGGGTGGAGGATCTAGGAGTTTTTATTCTCGAGGTCCACTAGATATTTCTACAAACATGGGCATCGATGGTCATGGTGGAAGTTTCCCTACATCGATTAGACTAATTTTTGCGCACATACACAAATCAAATGAGTAGGGCAAGGTGTCTCTTCCCATTGATTGTACCATGACTGCAGTGTTTGAATTGAAGGCCTTTAGATATTACATGAATGTCATAGCTATAAGAGGTCTAGCTGTCACAAGAATTATTTGCCAAGTTTTCTGGAACCTAGTGTTGAAATCACTCATGTCCTCTTGTGGGGCCCTTTTGATAATGATTAATTGTTGTAGTAAAGAGGATAAATCTCCTTTCTCCAAGAAGCACTCAGATAATTTCTCCTTGAGTTGATCCCAAGATTGGATGGAACTAGAATTCAAGGATCTATAAAAATCCCATGTCTTTCCTTTGAAATAAATAGCTAGTAATTTGAGGGCCACAATTTCTTCAATGATGTTATGGACTCTACAAACCTCCACAATGTCCTATAAATGCTTGGAAGGGATTTTAAAATCATCCCTAGAAAAATTTTAGATTTCTTTGAGAGCATTGGCTAGTATGGCAGACGATACATATGAGGGTGTAGGTGGTTGTAGTGGGCTACCGCTATCCCATGTTACAAAATTTATAGGAGGAGGAGCACCTAAGTGGGCCATTGAGAACAAATTCCTATGGATGAGGTATATGGGTATTCTAATTTGGAAGGTTCAACCTCCTGGTGGAGTGGATAAAGCTCTAGATTGTGGGCTAACACTTCTCACTCTATTTCTCCTAATAGGTGATAAGGAAACTATAATTCGTCTCTTCCTAGGTGTTGAAGCAAGTAGTTGGGAGTACCAAAAATTTCCTTTGGAAGATGCTCTTATTTGAACTCTAGGAATGAGATTGACAACCTCTCTTCTTAGTCTGATTTATGAAATATTTTTGACTTCTAATCAAATGTATGAAGAACTTCATGTCCCATCGGGCATTCTAGAAAAATAACTATTGATCATAAAATCTTGTACTTCTCTAAATAGCATTATGGGAAATTTAGTGAGTGGGGGACCAATTTATACCTCATTGAATGATATTTGGTATTTTTAAAGAAATTCGGCTCTTCTTTGGGTTTATAGGAAAAGAGGGAGAGAAATACAAATAAAATAAAAATATGTTGATGCACCAAATATTTTACAATATTTTAAAGATTAACAATCTCCTACTTCTAATCAAATAAACACAAAAGCCACAAACCCTTCATTTTCGGGAAGAGAATGAAGCAAAAAAGGCTAAAAGAAGCATAGTGTAGTCATTTAAATCTTCCAGTGAGAAGCATCCATTAAGGTCTAGCAGAAGAAAGAAACCCCAAAGATTATTGATTGGACTAAACTATGGTGTTTAATAGGCTTATTTTGAGTTCTTGGAAATGGTTTCCTCAGTTTATGCTAAAGTGTCAATCCGAGAATGTAAGCTTTTGAACTGTGTCGTGGCAGTATGCCGAAGAGCTGCAGTTTAGAAACCAAGGGTTGATGAATGCATGCTAATGAAATTTGTGTTCAAGAAAAATTCCAACTGGTAGACTTCTTGTCACAATATGTGACAAGAACTTGTAAAGAGATAATTATGCAACAAAAACAGATCACCAACATAAAATAGAAGAGAAATAAGATTCTATAAAGCAAAATAAAAAGTATGACAGAGACAGAATCAAGGATGCTGGTTATAATAGAATTTCTCATGTTTCCATGTTTAGCTTTTTACGATTCTGTTCTATGATACCAAACTGTTTTCACATTGGCAATCATTAATCCAATTAAACATACATATCAACAGATACTAAATGATTTAACAAGGATCCAAACAATAGAAATAAGACAAAATGAATTACACAGTTGCAATGAACGAATCAATTCAGAAATAGTAACCAATCATTTAATCACAGAAATCAAATTAATCAAATGACTATAAAACACACATTACCATGCATATAAATCTAATGCTAAAATCAGCAATAACCGAGGAAGTGGGCCCTGCCTTCGCTAATTATTGAATGATGGAAATCACAAAACACCAATCTACTCCATGCTAATTCTCATCTAATAAAATGACTGATATGGAAGAATATGTCAATCTTTCTAGTATGCAGATCTGATTTCTCAATTATATCTATTGATATTATGTTTTCATCATGCATATATATATCGTTTGATTATACTAAAAATAGCAGATAAGTTTGTTTGTTCATTTGGCCTTTTGGCCACTCACAAACAAGAGTCTTTTATATTGATAAAAGGCCGCAGGCCAATTTTAGCAGGAAACTAAAACAACTTTAACTAAAATAAAGAGTCTAAACATCTTTTTTCCAGTTTCACTTCATTAGATTCCTGAGGTCCTCGCATTTGTAACAACCTTCAACTTCTTTTTGAACCATCTTCTGCCACAAAACAATTAGATTTATCATGATTTTCAGTAATTTTTCAATCCCCAACTTTTTCCTTATTTTATTAAATATTAATGTTCATTCAGCAAATGGTGACAGGATTAGAGGCAAGGATATAGATTAAAAGGAATTTATAAGGTAAAAATAGTGGACTGATTCTATACTCATCAATTATCAAGAGACTCAGATTTTCACAAGACTGCCCTTGCTCTTATAACATAATATGTTTTTCAGCATAATCTTCTATAGAAAAAGGAAAGAGTACAATAACATGATTCATTTTCTAAAAGATAAATTTTAAACATAGAAGCTAATAACATGTAGAGTAATTATCTATACTATCTAGACAAGGCTTGACATAGAGATTTTAACATAGCTAGTATAAAGAAGGGGGAAGTTCATGATAAAGGCCATAAAATGCACAATTTCAAAATCTTCTCTTAAAACTATCTATTTTTGTAATAAACCAACTGAAAACAAAGGTTTAATTCCAATCCAATTAATAGTCTTTATAAATAATGCATGTCATAGAGCATAGACAGTGCTATGTGAAAATATGTCTTAAAAACATTTCTAGACTAAAACCAAAAATACTTCTTTTTACTACTATAAACCTCCCTTATATGCCTAGAAGAAAGAACTATCACCACAACTAGAAGAGATGAGCAGTTGCCAGATGTTTGCACTTGAATTATCATAATTTGATCTAGGGCTTGATTAGATTGCAGTGATCTTTTCTCATAAATTCCTAGGCAGCCTTATTAATGGATCTAGTTTTTGTAGAATTTCCACAAAGATACGTTGTAAGAAGACAATCAAATCCCAACACAACCAGCTTAAAACATGATCCAATCAACTACGAGGAATGATGATGCTATCCCAAAGGTTCAACCTCAAAAGTAAGATCTTTGTTGTGTCCTCCCAAATACTCTACCCAAAAAGAAATACATCCATGGAAAACATGTTCCACTTGACAAAATGGCTGACATGGCAAGTGGATAGAAAAATTTAGATCTTATGAGAATATTTTTGAAGAAATTCTCATCAAATAGACACGTGTCCCGGTTCAGAACTAAAAGAAAAATGATATATGAAAAGTCACACAACCACCACATGACGTATTGTGTGCCTTTATGCAAGATTAATCTTTGTCTTTGGATCATGGAGCCATCTCGAAGTAGAAAGGAAGTAAGGATCAAAAACAAAAAATTTTGAAGGAAAATTTTTCTCCACAGGTATTAGAGAAGTCAAGGAAAAAATGGATGCGAGGTGAGAAAATTTAATGTGTTTTGGAGTGTAGTGTTGAAAAAAGGGTCCTTTGACATTTTCACACTTGTTTGCATCCTTGCATATTTTGGCTTAATGTTGCCTTGATTTACTATTGTAATGTGGATAACACATTCACATTAGATCTTGGGCCCTTGTGAGCTAATGTATTTTAATGGTACCTTGCAAAGGTGTTGTAAAGTGTTGTAACACACTTTCACACTTTTCTAGGGTTTTATCAATTAACTAAGAATAATAAACATAATATCAATCATATTTTATCATTAATCTTGCCTTATTTGGAGTGTTGTAAAGTTTTGTAACACACTTTAACATTTCCCTCGGATTTTCAATAATAATTGGGCTTTCTCATGCTTTAATTAGCCCTATTTTGCACCCACGAGCCTCATTTATTGTATCTTTTCGAGGATAATCTTGACACCAACTAGTAACCAATCACAATTCAGGTGTTCTTGGCTTGTGTGACCCAAATCACAATTTAGGTCTTCTTGGCTTGTGTGGCCCAAATTTAGTGTTTGGGACTCATTCCCCACCTTGGGTGAATGAGTCCCACCTAGGTCATTTTGGCCCCAATGCAGGTTTCACACATTTCTAGACACTTTTGATTTTTGGTCCCATACATTATGTGTGATGGGAATCATTCACCACCTTGGGTGAATGAGTCTCATGTGACCAAAATTCAAATTTAAATCAAATTTTTTATGGGATTTTATTCTCCTAGATTTGATGTCATCTTGTAGTGTTGTAATTTCATGAATTCTTTCATAATTGAGTATAAACAAAAGCTTCTTTCTCTCATTCCCTCCAAACATTCAAGTACTCATCCTTATAGTTGTTTTGTAAAAAAATGTACACTTGACATTTTTGTCTTTCATGTGGATTTTGGCCTAGTTTTGCCTAGATTTAATGTTGTAATGTGGTCAACACATTCACATTAGGTCTTGGACCCTTGTGAATCAATAATAATTCTATGGTGTCTTGTAAAAGTATTGTGAAGTGTTGTAACCCACGTTCACACTCTTCTAGGACCCTCTTATTATATTTCACATAAATAACCTCTTTTTTTAACTTACCAAGCCTTATTTCAAAGTGGTGTAAGGAGTTGTAACAAACTCACACTTTTCTAGGCTTTTCATCAATAATTACACCTTTCTTATGCCTTAAATGGCCCCGTTATGCACTTATAGGCCCTCGTTAAGTGTTTTGGATGACAATCCCTTTAAACAACATTAAATACATTTTAATTCCTGACAATTGGTAAAATTACCTTGGTGGGACGAAGTTGCCACATTGGGTGACTTAGTCCCATTTGGCTCAAAAATAAAAATTAATTCAAATTTCTTGTAGGTCATTGTTCTCTAAACCATAAGGTCAACCTATGATGAGGTAATTTTTGGGAAATTAGGGAAAATAATGTATAAATAAAGGGTTTTTCCTCTCATTTCACCCTTATTCAATCAATCAATCTTCTCAATCATTCATCATTCTTCTCAAACAAGCTAGTGTTTGAGAATTCTAAGTCACCAAAACATTCATCAAGAAGCATTGAAGGGCAGATTCTTCATCCATTGCTGCAAAAATTCAAGATCTATCTTCATGGAAAGTTTTTAATCCCCTTAATTTCATGTTTCATGCTTCATTATATTATTTCTTCATTTTGGTTTAATTACCTAAAAGGGGTTTGACAAAGGCAAACCCCCATGCCCTAACATTCAACATTTCTCTTCCTCTCTTTGTGTGTTTGTAGATTTATGTATTTTGAATGCTTGGGAAATATTGAAGAATGGATTGAAATATTGTTCAAGGCATCTCCTTGCTGTCTAGCAAAAAATATCCACTAAAAGTCACTTATAGTGTTGAAAACTAGAGTTTCAGATCCAGATACCTGGAGGAGCAGAAAGTGACGATCGAGGGCTTCCGTTTCCACTTTTAGATTTTCAAAAAAGTCAAAGTGGACTACTGCAAATGTTTTTCAAATATTTCTACAGATTTGGATACCCATTTGGATGACACATGCTCTGATGCAGTTTTATAGAATCTTCTTGAAACTAGACTAAGTCGCCTAGTTTGGCACAAGTGTCCCGCCAAACTTAAAAATAAAATTTTCTAGAATTTCAAAGGCATTTGCAGTCTTCATTCCAACCTCTATCAGTTTCTAGGTGCACTCTTTTTATTTAGCCTTTCCATCTTTCTCTATATTGCATTTAATCTATCTTCTTGCATATCATTGTGTTTTTCAAACACTTTCCATTTCTTTAGTTTTACATTCATATTTTATCTCCTTTAACAACTTCTAGGCTTAAGAAACATCTCCCTTGATAGATTCCAATCTCTATTGCATTGGTATATTTAGGGTTTTTTCTTGAATGTAGTGATAGATCTTTGTACCATACCCTTTAGGTGCAAAACCCTATAGGTCCAAGAGGTGACAAAAATCTATGCTACGATAAAAAATTGAGTTCACAAGATAATTTAAGCAAGAGAATTCAAGTAATTCAAGAGCATATTATCAAGCATTCAATTACATTCTTCAAGCATTAATCATCATGTCAAAGATTAAATTCTTTATGTTATTTGTTGTGCTAACAATTGTGGTGTAGAGTTCATAATTCAAGAAAGCATTACATTCAAGATCTGTCTCCATCAAGCAAGAAGCAAAGACCACATCGATTGCAGCCATTTCAAGCATAATTATAGCACCTTATTGCTAAGGTTTGATGAGTTACAACATTATATTTTGGTCATTCATCATCATCCCTTTACATTTGCTTTCATTTTAAGGTTTAATTAACAAAAAGTGGTTTGACCAAGGAAAACCTCTATTCTCTAACCCCCATAACATTTTCCCCTCTTCTTGTGTGTGATTTGTAGGCCTAGGTTACAGATTTATCAAGGAGAAAAGGTGGAGAAAAGTTGTCAATTCTCTAAAGTTTTCAAAGTTGCCATTCAACCTTGGGGAAGCTTGAAGAAGACCTATAGGTGCTATTTTAAAGATTTGGATTTGGAAACCAATCAAAAGGAGCAATGAAGACCAAAAGGCATAAAATCAACTTTAGAATTTTTAGAAAAGCATAAGTGGACCGATTCACCACTATTGGTGAATGACTCCCACTGTACATGCTTGAACATGATCTTTACAAATTTTCATACCCTTTTGGCTGGAACCTGTTCCTACACATTTTCCCATAAACTAGACTGATTCACCTAGTTTGGTGAATGAGTTGTAGCTAGCATAAACAATAGATTTTTTAGTGACCTAGATCTCCATTCCACCTTTTTAAATCTCTCAGGTGCACACATTTCAATCTCATAGCTTCTTATTCCATTGTACTTAACTTTCTAGGTCATTTTGCATATCTCACTATGTTTTCAAACATCTTCTTTTCCAAGTTTACACTTGGTGGTGAAACCCTCATTTGACATCATTCCATCCCCTAGAACATTCCCTTTTAAATATTTCAATCTCCTTTGCATTGAAATCTCAAGGGTTTTTCTTGAGTGAAAAGACCAAGAAAATTGATCTCTCTCCTTTTAGGTCCAAAACCCTAGAAGCCAAAGAGGGAGATTCCTCATTTTATTCTTTTCATTTTGGTGAATCTACATTTAGAGCATCATAATTATGATTTGGAGTTCATTTTAATCCTATAATTAGCTTTCATTAACATTGCATTAGTTAATTTGCATTAGTGAAAAGCTCAATTAGCTTGCATTATTTCATTTAATTTCATTGAAAATCAATCAAATTCTACATTTTCATCTCAAATTTGCATCAAAAAACATAAAAATCATAAAATTCAATTCAAAATTTTTGAATTCTTTTTAAAAAATTAGTTCCTGGACTCATTTGCCACCTTGGGAAAATCGGTCCCTTCACATATTTTGCACTACATTTTCTAGCACTCAAAGTTAAAATTCGAGGTTTTTGTTTGTTATTATTGCCTTTCTGTTTCAATTTGTTGTTATTTCCTTTTTGTTTTTGTTTGCTTTTATTGCCTTTCTATTTCCATTTTCTTATATTTATTCCTCTTGTGCATTGCTTATAAATCAAAATTGCATTTACAACATTGCTACATAATTTAGAATCTAAAACTTGCATCATGGATATGTGCTTCAACAAGCTTTGAATGTCATTAGAATCCTTAGTGGATGTGTCAATTTGTACCTTTAGAAATGACCCTAATGACATTGAACTCACTCATGCGCACTCATCTCCTAATGCATGTTATCCTCGTGATGTCGACATCATTGGAGAAGATGACAATAATATGAATAAGTTCATAAATAATTGTTCGTAAATAATTGTCTTAATAACCTTGAAGCTAACACATCATTTTATCCATCTATGAACCAACCAAAACATCCTACCATACCACCCCTTGAGATGTTTGGTTATTTGCATCCCAAAACAAAAGTTGAACATAAGTTCCCTACAACAGGTGAACCTAGTTCCTTTATGAAATTAAACACTCAACCCTTTTTTAATAACAAGGTCATAAACACTCCCATCAATCTTCAAGAAACATGTGGAAAAGGATTCACAATCTTGAGAAAAAAAGGGTGTGATACAAAAAGTGAACATGACTAGCTGAGGAAAATACAAAGGGGATAGGATAATAAGAATCCCCCTCGCAACAAACATGTTCCTAAAGAATATCTAATGCTTTGAAGTGATGGTACGATTATCTTAGATCATCATCCTGACATGAATATTCTTCTTCCTAAAGAAAATACAATGATTCATAACAATGAGAGGATCTCCTTATCCTCCACAACCTTCAACTAGAGAGGTTGGTGAATCTAGCAAGCAAAAAAGACCTTACAAGTTACAAAAGTTACAACCTCCTCGCCCACTACTTGAAAGTGAATGGAAACTCTTATAATTTCTTTTTAATAAATAATTAATAATATTTCCACCTATGAATAGATTATTCCTCTATCCTTAGGATGCAAAGGTCCCCCATTGTGCAAATCATCTAATTCGCACATAGTACTGATGAGTGTCATGCATTCTAATTAACATTAAAGAGCATTCACTTTGATGGAAATGAATGCCATCATGTGATTTCCTAGTCTTGTTCCCCCCCTCTATCATGTAATAGTTGTAGAACATGTTATTCTCATTATTACATGACCCTTCCCATCACATACCCCGGCTCATTCTTGCATCACACTCAATGGGGGCAAGAATTTTTTAGCCTTATCCAAGTAATGAATTTGTCATTGTCCCTTAGGTTTGTCATTCCCCTTCCACTTATACAGACTGAGATTGGGAGGCGGATGACTTTCTCATAGGTTGACTCACATTTTCCTTACTTTCCTTTTGCATCATTTTTTTTCATTTTATTTTGTGCAATTGCATGTGCATGATGTGATCCCCCGTGGCATTTTTTTTCTCTTTCTTTGTGGCATTCCTCTATTTGTACCTACATTCTTCTCAATGTCATGCATCTCTCTAACTTTTCATCTTTATATTTTCCTCGTGTTTTCCTTTTGGGGATGACGCAAGGCATCAAGACATTCATGTCTCCTTCATGTTGACCCAAAAGGCTTTATTTTTCTCTTTCCTTTTCATTTCATCTTTATCTTTTTCATTTTTCTTCCTTTTGGGGATGTTGCAAGGCATCGAGACACCCTATGTCTCTTCCATGTTGACCCAAAAGGTTTCCTTTGTTTTTTCTCTCTTTGTGTCATTCTTCAAGTTCTATGTGTATTTGGGTGATGACGATAGTTCCAAGCTCTCTAAAAAAATTGTAGCAAAGAACATACTGACCCCAAATCCATAGATACCTTATGTGTTTGGTTTTTTCATTTTGGGGGCGACTCCTCTCTTTTCTTTTCTCTTGTAGGAGACAACCTTACTCAAAAACATATGAATTTTTCCAAGTTGGCTCTCATGTCTTTCTTCTTGTTTGAATTTTTCATTTACTACTTTAAAGTAATTGCTCACAGTATGGTGTTTAGAAATTTCTTTAAAGTGGGGGCATACATTGACATTATTCTTTTGCATTTTCCTTTTCATGGTTCATAGTGTAGTCTTATTACTTTATATGATGCATTTTTTCTTTGTGGATGACATTGGGTGTAATTTCCTTTAAGAGCATGATCTCTCTTAGCATATTATATTCTTCTTAGTGACTTGACGTCACACATTGTATCCCCTAAGTTATGAATCTTCTATTCTTTGATTGGTCCTCTCTTGGAGACATTAGGCACAATGTTCCCTAAGTTAAAGACCTCGTATGAACTAAGAGAAACTCCTTTGAACATTTCCTATTTTGCAGTTTTGTATTTGTTGTTATATGGCCACCTTTCATAACATCTAGGTTGCATGCCTATAGTGCTATCTTGTTTGATCATCAGTTCCAAGCATATGAATTTTTCTTGTCTCATGAAGCTCGACAATCATTTTTTGTGGCACCTTATTAAAGTTATCAGGAGGTATAACTTTGGTATGGTTTTGAGTGAGAAGCACAATCCAAGGAATGACTTTACCCATAGCCACTTTCATGTGTGTGTGATTACATACTATCCATGAGTATATGTGTATCATCTTTTAGGACTTCTCACCCGGTGGACAACCATGAGTTTCGTTGCCTTAGAGTGAGTATGCACTTTTCGATTAGACAACCTAAATTTGATCCACATTGGGAAGGACAAAAAGTCGAGGCTTGACCCAATTCTCTTTTATTTATTTTTCTCTTTCTTTTAACTTTGGCATTATATTATTGTCCTTCTCGTTGTTCTTTACATCATTTTCATGTGTGTTCCTTTGTGCTTATGTTGGTTTTCTAGGAGATCTTGATCATCCCTCTTGATTATTGATATCTCATCATGCTAGAATTGATATACTGGAATGCCTCTTGATGTGTTTTTTTCTACTTTAGTGTGAGTTTTATGCAGGTTCATCCTCTCACTGAATTGGGGGCTAAATGTAGTGTCAAAAAAAGGGTCCTTTGACATTTTCACACTCGTTTGGGTCCTCCTTGAAGATTTTAGCTTAATTTTTCCTTGATTTAGTGTTGTAATGTGGATAAAACATTCACATTTGGTCTTGGACCCTTGTGAACTAATGCATTTTAGTGGTACCTTACGAAGGTGTTATAAAGAGTTGTAGCATACTTTCACACTTTCTATGGTTTTATCAATCAACTAAGTATAATAAATATAATTTCAATCATAATTTATCATTAATCTTGCCTTATTTGGAGTGTTGTAAAGTGTTGTAACACACTTTCACATTCCTCTAGAATTTTCATTAATAATTAGGCTTTCTTATGCTTTAATTTGCCCTATTTTGGATCCACGAGCCTCATGTATTGCATCTCTTCAAGGATAATCCTGACACCAACCAATAACCAATCATAATTTAGGTGTTCCTAGCTTGTGTGGCCCAAATTTAGTGTGTGGGACTCATTTTCCACCTTGGGTGAATGAGTCCCACCTAGGTCTTTTTGGCGCCAATGTAGGTTTCACACATTTTTAGACACTTTTGATTTTTGGTCCCATACATTATGTTTGATGGGACTCATTTTCCACCTTGGGTGAATGGGTCCCATGGGACCAAAATTTAAATTTAAATCAAATTTCTGGTGGTGTTTTATTCTCCTAGACCTGATGTCAGCTTGCAGTGTTGTAATTTTAGGAATTCTTGCATAATTGAGTGTAAATACAAGGTTCTTTCTCTCACCCCCCCACCCAAGAATTCAAGTACTCATCCTTATACAAAATTGAGTTCACAAGAGAATTTTAGAAAGAGAATTCAAGGCATTCAAGGGTAGATTATCAAGAATTCAAGAGCATTCTTCAAGAATCAATCATCATGTCATAGATTACATCCTTCATGTTTGTTGTTGTGCTAAAAATTGTGATGTAGATTTCATGATTCAAGCAAGCATTACATTCAAGATCTATCTCCATCAAGCAAGAATCAAAGACCACATCCATTGCAACCATTTCAAGCATAATTGTAACACCTTATTACTAGGGTTTGGTGAGTTTCAACATTATATTTTTTCATTCATCATTCTCCCTTTACAATTGCTTTCATTTCAAATTTTAATTACCAACAAGAGGTTTGACCAAGGAAAAACATTGTTCTCTAACACCCACAACGTTTTCCCCTCTTGTTGTGTGTGATTTGTAGGTCTAGGTAGTATATTTTTCAAGGAGAAAAGGTGGAGAAAATTTGTCAAGTCTCTAAAGTTGTCAAATTTGTCATTCAACCTTGGAGAAGCTTGGAGAAGACCTGCAGGTGCTATTTAACAAATTTAGATCCATAAACCAAACAAAAGGAGTAGAGTTGATTGAGAGGCATAGAATCAACTTCAAAATTTCTAGAAAAGAAGTTGACTAATTCACCACTATTGGAAAATGAGTCCCATTATACAAGCCTGAATAGGATCTTTGCAGATTTGGATACCCTTTTGGTTGAAACTTGTTCCTACACATTTTCCTAGAAACAAGACCGATTCACCCAGCTTGACGAATGAATCCCAACTAGCATAAGTAGTAGATTTTTCAATGATCCAGATCTCTATTCTACCTTCTTCAATCTCTCAAGTGCACATTGTGGTGGCTAAATTCTGCAACATGTTAGTATATCATGTAAATCAAACTAACATGGCAAAATCCAACAAACCCAATGAAATATTGCTCCATACTAGATATGCTAGATTAAGACATTTAAACAACTAGAAATACGAAATGAAATGATTTTAAAGCAAAAATAACATGAAGCAAATCTATCCCATATTGGATTGGTGCAACTTAGTGTTGTAGGAAGTTGCCCTTTCCCAATCCTAGATAAGCTTAGTGAGATAGACAATGAGATGCTTGAACTCAAGTTGCCTATAGTGTAGATGCTTTCAAATGTGGCTATTGTGATGAGCAAGATTAGTTCTCTCATGAAGAGAGTAACCTTGCAAGTGAGAATGTGTTGTGTGTTGTGGATTTGTGTTGAAATGCTTTGCATTTTATAGATTCAAGATTAGGAAGAGTGATAGATTTTGATGAATGTGGGATCATTCATAAGCAAATGACAAGATGACACTTGTCAAGCTATGAGAGGGTGAGGAATGTGCAAGCCTTGGCCAATGTGCCAATTTGAAATTCAAATTTGGATGAGAAGACATGACAGGTGCATTAAATGCCAAGTTTGACTTGTGCAAATAGCATTTAAAACCTTGTTGGAAGGGACAAGTCCTTTTTTGGGGGGAAGATTCAAATTGGAAGAATATTCCATTTTGATGCCATTTTGAATGTATTTAGAAGAAATAATAAATCAAATAAATGATTTATTGGTGCAAGTGGGTGGGTTAGTTAGGAGTTTGGATTTGACTCTAGTTGAGTCAAAAGCTAGAGAATGATAATCATGATTAGACGTTAATTAATTTAGATTAATTAACTTAGGGGATTTTAGGGATTTGACATTTGATTACATCAGTTTGGTTTATTAAATCAAATGAGAAGAACATTAGGATTAAATAATTTGATTTATTTAATGAACCTTAGGAAATTAATCAATAAATATTTTAATTGATTAATAGAAGAAATGAATGTTAATTTGTATGATGCATGATTGTTATTTTTGCATGTCTACATTTTGCCCCTCTTTGAAGCAATGTACTTGTTGCATTGGTTCAAAGAATGATGCCACTGACATCGAAATTAAAAAAAAATTCAGATGCCCCAGCGAAAATAAGTACGTTAGTACATTGCCCCCTCAAGAGATCGAGCGAAAAGATTCAATTTGAGGTGGATCTCGCGACAAAGAGGTTCAAAATGGATGTATGGATTGTGAGACTATATGATCTATATGATAATGATGATGAAAATGAGATGTTCTAATTATGCAAGATGCATGATGGATGCAAGATGGATGCATGATGGATGTAAGATGGATGCATGCTAGATGTATGATGGATGCATGCTGGATGTATGATGGATGTAAGATGGATGCATGCTGGATGTATGATGGATGCATTGTTAGCATGAAAGAAGGTAGAAGAATGAGAGGGATCAACCCTTAAATTCAAGAAGATGAAGAATTCCAACAAGAGAACTTTATTAGAAATGATGATGAAAGATGATGTATTGCTTATCCAGGAATGGGAGATAAAGAGCGTAACTTTCTTTATGTTTGATAACACACATAGTTGCGATGCATCAAGGTATTAAGAACTAGGATGGTGTTGCGCCTAGTGTGATGGACTTTGACTCGGCAATCAGATAGGAGTGATCTTGTTCACACTTGACATATGAAAACCTTGCTAGGATGGACCCAACAAAGAAAGTATTCGCCAAGTTATTTTACAAGAACATTCAACAAGCACAACAGATAAAAAGATAATGATCATTGCCCCATTTCTTTCTCTCTAAACCTGTTTTGTTTAGGCATCATCGAGAGGTCCTTGGAATGAGCGCAAAATAAGATAAGTCAAAAAGACCAAATAAAGTAAACAAACAAGTTGATGTTCTTCGTACCGCTAGCCAAGGCTAAACTACTGCGAGGTACCTGATGCTTATGTCCATAGTGGGAAAGCTTCATCCTAGGACATGTAGTGATCAGGGTTTTGGTGAGACTAATTGGGTGATAAGCTATTGATACTCCTAGTTGACCAACTTGCTGACTTACTGACTTAGACCTTCGAGACTTTGACAATTAGGGAGTTCACTTCGGAACCTGCTAGACTTGCTTCTGACTGACTCACCAAAGGGTGAAGGCGACGATTGATTTATTATGAGTGATGACAATCACGGGTGAAAGCGAGATGAAATGGATGCAACATTTTGGTTTTTTCAAATGTTTTGAGGCTGTTTTTGGAATTTTGAGATGTTTTACAAATGTTTTTGGTATTTTCAAGATTTTCCAATGTTTTTGGTATTTTCAAGATTTTTCAATGTTTTTGAATTTTGTGTCTCGAGGGCTGATCAAGGATGGCCTTGCCTATGTTTAAGCTCAGAGACGGCGTAGTTCGGACTCCAATTGACTTGACTAATAATGAGATAGATGGGCAAACGGATTGCCAATGCGACAGATGCCTAAAAGACTGACCTAAATGTAACAAAGATAAGCAAATGAATGCTATTGCGACGGACGCCTAAAGGATGGGCAAACGGATGCCAATGCGATGGACGCATAAAGAATGGCCTAAATATAAAAAATATAAGCAAACGAATGCCATTGCGATGGACGCCTAAAGGATGGGCAAACGGATGCCAATGCAACAGACGCATAAAGAATGACCTAAATGTAAAAAAGATAAGCAAACGAATGCCAATGTGACAGATGCCTAAAGGACTGACCTAACTATCTTGTGGGATGATCAAAGATCAACCTTGGCTACGTTCAAGCTCAGAGACAACGTAGTTCGACAAGGTGGAAAACTGACAAGACTAAATGATGAAGATTTTTGAAGATTTTCTGATATTTCGACATGGTTTTGGATTTTTGGATGATTTGGATGTTTTTGGTTTTTTTCTTGATGAATTTTTTGATGTTTTTGGTTTTTTTGATGATTTGGATGTTTTTGAAATTTTTGATGAGTTTTGAATGTTTTTGGATTTTTCGCATGATTTTGACAATTTGGATATGATATGTGATGATATCAGTGCTCTATTTTTGGATTTTGTTAAAAACCAAGCTTAATGTTGATCAATTAGATTGATGGATTGATTGTCTGACTAAGTGTGTTAAGTCAAACAAAAGTGATAATGCACTTGTAAATTCTAGGAAGTTGTGTTATCCCAGAGTAAACTCGTACACAAAGGATAATTTGGCTAGGTGTGTTAAGCCAAACAAGGTGATTATGGATTTGATAATTTGGCTAAGTGTGTTAAGCCAAACAGAGTGATGATAATGAACTTTTAAACCCAAGGAAGTTGTGTTATCCTAGAGTAAACTCGTGCACAAGATGATAGTTTGACTAAGTGTGTTAAGTCAAACAAGGTGATGATTGATTGGATTCGATTGATCAAGATTGATAAAGCTTGATTTGGAACAAAATAGCTTTGATGATTTCATGTGATGCTGATGCACAAGTGCGCATTAGATGCTGCTGATATGAATTGCTTGGATTGATGTTCGATGAAAGATAAAGCATGATAAGGAATGTCTTCCTGTCAAAATATGCCATGGGCTAGTGATTTGGATTTTTTCTCACAAATGTTTTGACCAATTTGATTTTATGTTTTGACCAATGTTTTTCTCACAAATCCTTCACACACTTGATTATGGTACCCCAAAATAAAAGCAAAAGTGAAAAAATGAACTCAGATTATAGGATTCCTGACAATTTCTATAATATCTATTACAAGAATAAGATAGTGATAAAAAACAGTGTTCTTATAAATCTGAGAATAGGAAAGTTTTATGTTATTTAGCATTCAAACATGGTGATTCAAATAAAATTGACAGTCAAAAGACAAATCATTTGAAATATTTGGCTATTAATACGGTGATTCCATCAAAAATCAAAGATTTTCCCTCCTTCAAGCGCCATTTTGTGGTGGCTAAATTCTGCAACATGTTAGTATATCATGTAAATCAAACTAACATGGCAAAATCCAACAAACCCTATGAAATATTGCTCCATACTAGATATGCTAAATTAAGACATTTAAACAACTAGAAATACCAAATGAAATGATTTTAAAGCACAAATAACATGAAGCAAATCTATCCCATATTGGATTGGTGCAACTTAGTGTTGTAGGAAGTTGCCCTTTCCTAATCCTTGATAAGCTTAGTGATATAGACAATGAGATGCTTGAACTCAAGTTGCCTATAGTGTAGATGCTTTCAAATGTGGCTGTTGTGATGAGCAAGATTAGTTCTCTCATGAAGAGAGTAACCTTGCAAGTGAGAATGTGTTGTGTGTTGTGGATTTGTGTTGAAATGCTTTGCATTTTATAGATTCAAGATTAGGAAGAGTGATGGATTTTGATGAATGTGGGATCATTCATAAGCAAATGACAAGATGACACTTGTCAAGCTATGAGAGGGTGATGAATGTGCAAGCCTTGGCCAATGTGCCAATTTGAAATTCAAATTTGGATGAGAAGACATGAAAGGTGCATTAAATGCCAAGTTTGACTTGTGCAAATAGCATTTAAAACCTTGTTGGAAGGGACAAGTCCTTTTTGGGGGGAAGATTCAAATTGGAAGAATATTCCATTTTGATGCCATTTTGAATGTATTTAGAAGAAATAATAAATCAAATAAATGATTTATTGGTGCAAGTGGGTGGGTTAGTTAGGAGTTTGGATTTGACTCTAGTTGAGTCAAAAGCTAGAGAATGATAATCATGATTAGAAGTTAATTAATTTAGATTAATTAACTTAGGGGATTTTAGGGATTTGACATTTGATTACATCAGTTTGATTTATTAAATCAAATGAGAAGAACATTAGGATTAAATAATTTGATTTATTTAATGAACCTTAGGAAATTAATCAATAAATATTTTAATTGACTAATAGAAGAAATGAATGTTAATTTGTATGATGCATGATTGTTATTTTTGCATGTCTACACACACATTTTAGTCTCATAGCTTCTTATTGCATTTTACTTATCTTTTTAGGTCATTTTACATATCTCACTATGTTTTCAAACATCTTTTTGTCCAAGTTTACACTAGGTGGTGAACCTCTCATTTGACATCATTCCATCCCTTAGAACATTACCTTTGCCATATTTCAATCTCCTTTGCATTGAAGTATCAAGGGTTTGTTCTTGAGTGAAAAGACCAAGAAAATTGATCTCTCTCCTCTTAGGTCCAAAACCCTAGAAACCAAAGAGGTAGATCACCATTTTTCTCTTTTCATAGATATTTAATATGTTCTGGAATCATTTTCATGCATTACTTATTAGTTGTAGCATGGAGGTAAGTTTCTTTGCAAGAGAAGATGCAACTCAAATTAGTTTTATGAGCATTATAAGATGTCAAGCAATTGATATATATTCATTGAGTTATGCCAATCAAGTAGTCTAGCTTCTTATTGTGAATTCTTGGGAAAGTGCATTTTAAAATATTGAAATAATTGCTTAGTATATTTTATATGAGTTTATCAATGTTGTCAATGGATCTTCAAACAATTATGCTTCGACTTTTGGGGCCATCTTTGCTATTACTAGTGAGGCCTTCAAAGACTCATCTAAGATATTAAATGGATAAAGTGTAATAAGATCAAACAAAAGGTAGGTGGCACTAGAGGATGGAGGAATTTCTATCATCTCAAGCTAGCCTCTTTGTTTGAGATTATGTTTTGCATGAGAAGCATTTTTGGTTTTAATTTTTTTCTTTTCCTTGCTGTTGTTCACGAATTTGAAGAATACATATATTGTGAATTTTGATTTTTAGAGATAGGTAAGTGGCTTTTTGTAGAGTTCGATATGGATGGTTGTCCAGTGAGTACTTGAGGATGTGATCTAAATTATACCCTTTTGAGGGTCATCAAACAACTTGGTGGAGCCATGTGTTAGGAGAGCTCAATGTGGATTATTGTGTAATAATTCTAAGAATCTATGATTTAGGAGTTCACGTGAGGAAGAACTCAAGCATTCAGTTAGGGGCTACACCTTTATGAGGGTTAAGTGTCATGCCCCAACCAAATTACACTGAGGACATGATCTAGTTTTTTTTTTTGTGTTATATCCTCAAGCCTATCACATTGACCTTAATACGACTTAGGGTTATTGTCCATGCAACAACTTTACAAGTTTGTTCCTCAAGGATCAGTTGAGTGATAAAGAAGTGATGGAGTTGAATACTTAATTCACCTATACCCCAAGGATGGTTATCCTAACCTAAACCTTATTCAGGAATAATGTCACAATAATAATTAGAGAACTTGTCTATGGGTTACCATTTTAAGATATTTATAAGAACTCGAAAACCCCCTCCTATGAAATGCCCTAAGGAAAGGAAATTAAATGGTAACAACTACTTCTTGCAAGATTAAAACTTACTTCGCTTGCTACCTAAGTTTCGAATATCTACTTGTGTTGACGTCATTAAATTATCAAGAGTATGGACATTAGATTTGGAACTAATAATGTGAATCTAATTTCTTTATATATATATATATATATATATATATATATATATATACATATATATATATATATTGTGTCATATTCTATCTAGTTTTATTTTCTAAATCTCATAATCCCCATTTAATTCTTTAACTTTTGCCTACAAAATTGCTTCTCATAAACTACCTAATATTGATTTATCCCCAAAAATCTTAGTTAAATGTGAAGTTAGCATTCCTAATAAATATAAAATGTAAATTTATTAATAACATCTTTAAAACTACCCTATCCTTGGAAGAGAACAACTAGATAAAGTAGTAATAATAATAATTTAATTTAGAGGTTCAACCCATGCCACCTTAATGCTGATTTTAATCTTTGTCATTTATTTTATTTTTACATTATTCCATTTAAATCACAAAATTCATAATTATTCATGAAAATATGTAACTTAAGAATATCTTCTTTAATCCTTAAATTCCTCAGATTATATCCTATCCTTGTTATGTTTATTTCACAAAATAAATTTTTATATGCAAAAAATTAATTAATAAATTAATTTATGACTTTTTCATAATATTTATATTAACATTCAATTTCAAACACACTTAATAAATTAAGAATTATTAACAATTTATTAATTCAATAAATATTAACATTAATTTAATTTACTAACTTCATTAAGGAAATTAATAGATAAAGGAAGTAAACTTATTTATTTACTTATTTTTCTACCCTAACATGAGATATGTGGAATTATTCACAAATATTCTAACTCTTTTCAACTATAATGTTTTTACCCTAGTAAACTAGCTCCTTATTTTAAGATTAGGTAAGGGGAGGTAATAATTATATTTACTTCATATGTAAGGAGGACTAAATTTAAGCTAACTTAAAACTCCTATTTTTTTTGGACTATTAGAAATGACAATCGAAGTAACCATCTTCAAATAAATAATTAATAAAGGATATTCTGTATATATATAAAATCTGCAGCAATACATAGTTGAGAAGCTTTGAAGCATGCTGTAAAATTGAAACTAGACCCAGAAAATAGAAAATAAAGACTGAATATTACATCTTCCCTATTAAGATTACATTTTTGAAAATAAAGTCTATGGTAATGAGATTTTTTGCCAATGGAAAAATGTTTTGAAAACAATGCTGTCCTTAAAGTGATCTGCAAGAAGACAAAAAAAATAAAAACAAGTTAGCATAGCAAGAGGAGCATGTGTTGCAACCTATTGCAAATCATTAAATATTATGTCAAAAATTGTTATACAATTGTCTTTAGAGAACCTCAATTGAGGTAAAAAAACTAAAAAAATATAATTTAAAATTTATGTTATGAATACAACTCAAACCTAAAAAGAAAGGTTGATGTTTCTTGTCGTCTAAAAGAAAAACTAAAATGAATCTCATTTGAAAGTTCTTACCTCTGATTCCCTACTCCTTCCCCAACATCGTGGGCAGGTACGAAAATTAACAATTTCCTGACAAAACCATCCCAATTATGCACTCACTGATCTGATGGTACTGTCTTAATGATATCAGAATGACCTGAAAATAGATGGAGAAAGTACAAAATGCGATAATAATGATGACATTTATCCATTTTTCATGTCAAAAAATATATACCTTGATCTATAATGCTAAGAAAACACACCCGATAATACTTCTCACAGGCTATCCCTAGATCAACATTGTCTGCAAAAAACAATTGTAAAATAATATATGAAATAAATATCTAGAAACACACAAATGCGTCTGAAAAAATTATAGATCGAGAAGGTAATGACTAGACAATTTCACTGACTAAAGAATCAGATGATGTTGATGGGGGAAGTTGTCTATAACTATTCAATAGACAAAGGTAGTAAATTCAGTTTTGAAAGCGTGTAACCACCAACTCAACTTAGCAAAATTGAGTGTGTACTTGGGTTCAACTCGCAATTGGTAAGACTCATCAAAACATCGAACAACAATAAAAATTCAGCTTGGAACATAGCATGACACAAAAATTTGCATATTAATTCTATAAAATTATGTATTTTGATATACCAAGTTCTTTTGTTATATAGCTCACTTGACTGTTGTCCTGCTGAGCAATTCATGTCATGCACTTTACTCTAAAAGCAACACACTTTGAAATCACACATATTTCAGGATGTGTTTGAGCCTATTCATTTATATTTATAAATTATGTTCCGAATTGGTCGAATAGTTTGAGGAGGCAGATACAATTGAAACAAGAAACACAATGGTTCTACTGCCAAGTGTCTATACGGTGGCATCTTGTAGATACAAGAAATATATATTCTATTTCCAACAGAGCACCACTAAAATCTGTTAAGTAATACTTAAGCATTAGTTAAGACATAAAAACAAGAGCTTCAATTTTTTATGTAGTAAATGAAACAAAAATGAAGTCCCTTGATAGTATGAAAGCACAAATCTGACAGATATTTCATGACTATTTGAAATAGAATCTATCAACATCCAAATTTGTCCTGGTCATTAAATTATACCATGGAGCAAATCAACACCCAGTATATATTTATTAGTTATAATAAATTGTACATCATAACCAAGCCACCACACTATACACTTTTAGTCCAAAAAAATTAGATAAGGAAAGAGTCTGCAATCAAGAACAAATCTCATTTCCACAACTACATAAGAATACAAGATTGGTAAATAGAAACAAAAAACATTGAAAAGCTTGAGAATGGTGATTATGCTTGGAAGGACTATGACAAATGAAAATTTATTGAAATTCTATTAGTGGTTTTACAACTCCTAAATCAGTTATATTTCCTCCAACCTCAGGTCCAAAGAATCAATCAAAGACTAGACATTGTCAATAGTAAAGTTTCTCAGAAAGTCATGCAACTATGAGACAAATATACCTAATTTATGATTTAACTGGCCATTCCATGTTTTATCTTCATTATCTATTGACACAATTAAATTGTCTAATTCACTTTAAACCTTCTAACAAAAATTCTTGGCTGCCAAAGAGACTATTAAAACATCGTAAGGAAACTTCAGATAAGTAATGCATACATCTTAGATGTAAAACTTCATACAAATGACTTACAAGGCAACAATATACACAATTTAGAATGACAATCCTTGTTATGCAAGAAATTTTGGATGCAACAAGTACATTTGATAAAACTACAATATAATGGACTACAAAAAAACCAAGCCATGTTGGTTTAATTTAAGTATACCATTCTATGCCATTCAGACAAAACAATAACATTGCAAAGAACAAAATCAGCAAATCCAACAAAAAATCAAGAGAATGAAAGAAACAGTTACAAACAACCAATGCCAAATATACTAGACAAGTTCATATATTAAAGAAAGTTGTGTACATCCAACACAACCTAAACGAATCCCATTTAAAGGGAAGTAAACAAAGAAAGTACAAGAAAACAAAAAATACATCAAGTTTTTCAAGTAGAGAGCAAGGAAGATGTACTTACCATAACCAAGAAAAGTTGATGCATAATGAGTTATATTTGTCATCTAACATAAAATTACAAGGTTCATTGCCTTTTTTAATCGTCATCCATTTCCAACTACTTCAGCACACAACATGGCAACAATAGACCATTACAATATGGTTCAAAAGCAATTGTAATTAGTTTACAAACTAAGAGGTAGATCTATTTATCCCAATCCAGTCTACATATGTCCTAACTTGTTTAACAACAATATACAATCTATATTTTAAGTTAGATATGAGGAATGTATAACAAAAGTTGGAAAGATTAGATGATGAGAGCATAATATGTAGGTGCAAAGAGAAATGTAAAGAAGTGTTGTTTTACCATTGTGAACATAATTGGCAGGGGAGAACTCCACTAAAAACAATATCTTAAGTAGAAGAAGTTGGAAGACTGCTTGATGCTGAAAGGGTTGATCTTGATAGTTAGGAAGCTTAAAATGTGGTAAGCAAGGATGAGATTGGATAGCTGGAAACCAAAGAGATTTGTAACCAATAAGGAATGCCTGCTTTGAAAGAGAAAGGACCAAGTATTATGAAAATATAACTTTAAGGATTTTTTAAGTGAAATGAATTTGAGAATTTCAACTAGGTGATTATGATAGTGTAGAGGATCCAAAAAGATAGCATGTATGTCAGTTGAGTTTTTGTCCAAGAAGAACTCTCTGCAAAATAGAAATATGCTTGTGATTATAAGGTCTGTGTTGAATAGGTTGATCTACAATTATTAATTTAGACATGGAAAGAGAAAAGACTAAGTTAAAAGTGAACATACCTATACATATTGGTTAACTGAACAAAAGTTGAGCATCTGAAGTGGTTGAGGTTGATAGTTTTGATAGGCGATCTTCCTCACTGATCCTACGTGCAACATATGGGCTTTGTTGCATGCGTGTGTATCTTTCAAAAGTGAATGTAGGGTGGATATGAAGGCCGAAAAGTTGTGTCACTCTAGAAATTGCTGTGAATGTCAAGCCTTGACGGTCAATGTTGTCGATGTCAATGGTGGCCATATGAAGTGTAAGCCCTTGTGATTTGTGGATGGTTAAGGCCCAAGCCATTTTAAGTGGGATTTGGCATCGACCGCCATGACTAATTGGGGTGATAGGGACATCTTTGGGATTGTTTATATCCCAGGCAGGCCCAATATAATTCTTGAATCAAATAACAACAAACAAGGGGAGTTGGGGTGGTTTTTTATTGTCCCTATAGACTATTTGTTTCACTATGCCAAGTCCTCCATTAACAAGGCCAGTATGAGTCCACAGATTGGAAAATAGCATAACCTTTTGGTCGACACAAAGTAGAATCTTAGTTTGAAGTTGGTCATCATCTAGATTTGAGTTGAAAGAGGTCCCTATTTGTTCTGTAGTGGCAATGGCAATAGGTTGTGCTAGAGACAACAACATACACTTATTACGAAGTGAAACCTTTTCATTGGTTGCATAAAGATGTATGAATGATAAGAAATTGATTTGTTCTGTAGATGTTAGCATTGAGCTTGACCTTGACATGAGCAGTTGCTAATCTGCAATAGTAGGTTTAGCCTTTCTTAAATTGCATAATAGATTACAAAATTGAAGTTGAGTGGGATCCTCTCCGGCTTGGCGGAATATTTTTATAAGTGTAAAAACAGTTTGGAAGCTCCACCATAGTGTTCCCCAATAGGAAGTAGAAGAGTACATAGGAATGTCTTTGACCAGTGGTAGTTGGTCGAGGTCTCCAAAGAGAAAGATTTAGCGGCCTCCAAAAGGGTAGTGGTTGTTTGTTGGGAAAGCTTCTCGTAAGTGAGAGTCGATGCGTTCAAGGAGCTTTGGACCGATGAAGCTCATTTCGTCTATTAAAATGTAGCGAACAAAGTACATTCTCTCTTGGAAGCTTGCTAGTGTTTGCCCCTGCAAGGGAGCCATTTCTTTGATGGGAATTTGTAGTGCAAAATGAAATGTCGATGCTCCAATGTTGAATGCTACAACACCTGTTGATGCAAGAAATAGTAATGATGTTTGCTCGTGTGGAGTAGAAAAATTTAGTGCAGACCTGATTTCTTTAATTAGGTGTGACTTTCCAGTTCCTGCAGTTCCTTGAATTATTATTTTGAGTGGTGGCTAGTAAGTAGTGGAGTATAGGTATGACAACACTAAATCCAGGGCTTTTTTTTGTTCAAATGAAATCTCATGTTGGGTATTTACATAGGGCTGAATGGGGACTTGAAATCTTGTACGGTTGGAGTCTATGAAGTTGGATGCTACAGAGAGTTCTATTGGATTTATGGAATGAGTATTCCAGTCATGGTTAAGGTCTAATTCATGGTTTTCTAGCATGTCAAGTGCATCTAATTGGAGTGGATAACTTGGGTGAACACTTGACAAGACTTGCCATTCAAATTGGTAGCATTGATGTGGGGGTTTTGCATCATGTGAAGGAGACATAGGTTCTAAATTGGAGGGTGTGACTGGTGGATTATGTCGAACATGCCATGGATGGTAAGTGAATGCCATTTGCTCCCACTACACCAAAATTTCAGTTAGTGATGAACCAAAGTCAGTTGCAATGTTATGAAAAGATTTGTAGAGAACCAGTTCACTCCAATAGAAGTCATGGAAACTTGGGTCGTCCTTAGGAGGAATGCTTGTGAAGCGAGGGGAGACTTGAACAATTGCTTTAGAGGAATGCTCTTTCCATTTTTTTGCTTTATGAGATGTTTTGAAGGTCCATTTTTGAATCACTTCAATCAATGGCAATGCATGTAGACTAATAGGATGAGCCATGTATGCATCAATGTAGTTTGTGGGTAGTGAGGTACATGCGGTTGATAGTGGAATGCATTGATAGTTTTTTTGGTTGACATTTAAAGAAAAAAATGATCGACTACACAAGCAAAGTGGTAGTTTTAGTTAAAGGTGGGAACTTTCTTGAGCACTAATATCATGATCAACAATGTTGTCAATAAGAATTTTTATAAAAGCTATTGGTGTTGGCTTCTTAGGATCAAAAGTTGTTGAAATACGAGAAAGCATTGCATGATATGTTTCAGATTTGGTTTCTACTTTAGCTGCATACTTTGCGATATATTTGAACACTGCATCTATTGAGAGAATGGGCTGGAAATCTATATTTGCACTCAAAATATAGAGGATTGTGGGGTTGTGAAGATTCATTTGATCATCATTATGAGCAGTGGTGTACTTTGGCTGCTCACTCTCATTTGAGAGGGATGACTTGTCTTGCATGGTCCAAGAGGCTTTATAGTGGCATTCAACTATACCTCCTTTTCGCCAGCAGAATTTTTGCAAGGTACAATGTGTATGGCATTGAACGCAATTGAGAAATTCATTGTAGTCAAGTGAAGGGGTGGACAACATAATCATTCTTGTGTCCATTAGGCATGGGTTGTTTAAGGTGGACCTAGGAACTATTGTAATAGAGATTTGGGGGTGTTGTGGGTTCCAAGCTGAGACATATTTGTCAATGTAGTCGATTGTATTTTGTACGGATGCAAGATTATTCCATTGTATTTTAGAAAAATCGGGTGCATCTTTGAGCCAAAGGAAACCGTGGACATGTGCAAAGCCACGGTGTTGCCATTCATACCTGGACAAAATATATGTTATAAAACAACTGATGTATGAAATAAGTAAAAAAAAATGGTGTGGAGTGTAATTACCTGTACCAATAGTCATTTGTGCAAACAATCTTCTCCAAAACCTCCTCACGAAATGCAGTAAATCAGTGATGCATGTAAATTGCACTGAGGTGTGGGTTTTGAACTATATTGTGGAGCCTCCAATGAGTAGCACTAGTAGGATTTGTTGGTGCAGTATATGGCATGGCATTGTGTAAGTCTATTCATTTAGTATCTGCTACACTAAGGGTGAAGAATAGAGTAGGGCAACCAATTTGAATAACCATGTCAGATAGCTCCCCCTTGCGAAGAGTCTAGAAGCGGCATGTACCATGGATTTTTTAGCCGAACCGCATCACTTGGTCTGCAAGATATTCATCGGGAAGGTCCTTTAGTCTTTGGTGCAAGGAAGATATTGTTGTTGGAAGTCTACTTTCAAAGTGTTTTTGAACAAATACATAAGTTGTGTCCTAGCTACAATGACAAATAAGAATATTAAGTATGAAGTATCTATATCATGGGTGTTGGCTAAAATGGTTATCATGGTATCAAAGAAGATGGAGAGAATATTCATGTAGCTTGACCTCTTTCATACTTTGTTGATTGAATGTTGCTCTACCCTTTGGAAAAAATGTGGGGAATTCCATAACAAATAATCCTTCAATGGTGTATTCATTGAGGGGCGTAAGAGAAATTGGTGGCTAATCAATAGCAAGAGTAAGGCATCCTTCCCCCAATTACAACAAGGCTTGCAATTCTTGTACTTCTGTATGTGTAGGGGCAGGTTTACGATAAATGATGTTGTTTCTTGCAAATTCTCTTGCATATGCTCTTCGGTTGTATTATCTGTCTCCATGAAGCTAACCTCAGGGGGTTCTGAAGTTGAGGTTGTTGAATTTAGAAGGTTGGAGATGTCAGTGGAGGCAATGGGAAAGCATAAGAGAGAGGTCTTATCTAATTGGACATCTTTGTAGTAGGGGTCATAGCAAATATTATATTGCAAAGCCTCGTGAACATGTGCCTTACAAACATAAAAACTATATTGTTGGGAATCGACATTTTTTTTATTAACTATGAGTATATCCAAGTCATGCATATGGCGTCGCAAGTAATTTACAATTATTGTAATATCCTAAGGAAATCAAATAGTGTGGCCACTGTATTTTAGTTTTCCACCTCTTGCATAAGTAACTTGGAGGATAGGGCTAACTCTTGATATAAGCATCTCCTCGATCTGAGATAGGCATTGTAAACAAGTAGGTTGCTCTCCAGGGTCCATGTTGTTCCACTTGGAGAAGCGATTGCCATTTTTTTCTGAAATGCATCTTGAACAAGCACTACTACCATTTAATAGCCTAGTTTTTATTCCTGGATATCGTTCCATGCATACCTGGCATGTTGATAGGTTTGATAGGTTGTCCAACTTTGAGTAGAAAAAATTTCTAGCAATGTAATAGTTTGCAGGAAATAGTGGAGAATGGAGATTTTGGGAGGGTGAGCTAGGGTGAAATGTAGACGTAATTTGAGGTCTTGGTGGCTGCAATGAGGGAGAGTTATTAGAAAGAGAAGGTGGGGTTGTGGAGGAGCTTGCAAGGTTACTTTGACAGTTTTCTCTTCTTTGTCTATTAATAGAATCCTTATTTGCCTGGTACCATAATTGTTTTAGATGATTACGATGAGACCGTTGTGCTTCCATACTTTCAACTTGGTTTTCCATGGTAGTGGCTGCGGAGGAACATAACAATCCAATATTATTTTGTAGTAGTTAATGAAAATGATTAAAGAACACATTTTAAATTACAGAGAATAATGGTTGAAGTAATTGTCCTTTGTATTGACCAAATATTAATTGCAATATATAGCTTGTAAAAGCAAGAAATTGTATTGTGAAACATGTGCAGAACATAACATTGTCCTATCAAAAAAGACTTTGTATTAAATTCATTTGTAATTGTATGAACATATGGTTACAAATGGTGGTATTGACAGCAACAAAAGTTGTACAACTTAAGTGAAGACTATACATTTTTATGGAAAGTAAGAGGTACATGCAAACATTAGATAGGTTTTATTACTGTAATTACAAAGCTTTGTATTTCTTTCCCCACAAAGGAATTCATTGTGATGGCCACTTCAAAGGAAAAATGGTGACCAAGAACTTGATCTAGCACATGTTGAGCAGCATCAGTTTCAGCTAGAAGTAGTTGAAAACTTTCAACAGATACACCAAACAAGCTATTTGCAGGTCCTTCGAATGCAGTGACTTTCACAAGAATGCCTGTGCCATCGTCCAAATCTATTTTGACCATGTAGCTAAAATCACATCGAGGGACATCAATAGAACACTTTGGCCAATGAAAGCTATTAGGGCTCTTTTGTACAACCTTCTTACATTTCTTATTGCCCACCAGAAGAGGACAAGAGAGGTAATAAAATTTTTCCAAGTGTATTTTTGATATCTTTGCTTTTATACAAACATTTGTTTTTATAGGATAGTTCATACTATTGATTGATGCAATCTCAACTGGATTTGCAAACTTGTTGCAAGAAAGAGGATCTATTGAGAGTGAAAGGTAGGGTGTTTCATTCCCTATAGTGGCATACCAGTCATGCAACGTTGAGGCTTCTAAAAGTTTAGGATTTATGACAATTGTAGTTGAAAATATAGTATCAAGAGCTTTTCCATGCCATGAGGTTATATATCCACATTTGATCAAGATAATTGGAGGAGTTGGTAGAAGAGGCAAAGTAGATAATTCTTTACCTTCAATTTCACAATGATGGCCCCAAAGTGTAACATCAATGGACAAGCATGACATGTCTATGATTGTTGTAGTACACTTTACTATTTTGGTCCCATCTCTCTTACGGATGGTTGATGTAGGGGAGATAGATAAAAGTATGCCAAAAACATCAACAACAAAATTAATAGGCAGTGATAGTAGAGAATCTATGCTCTTGATATTCAAGCTATGTATGGGGATTGTAGAGTCTACACATGGTGAAGGAGTAATTGTTGATGATTTGTGTAGAAAAATTTCAAATGGGTTTGGCGAGCTACTATATTTTTTATTAGCAACTTGTATGTGACCATTAGAAATAATGTATACACTATTAGATTGCACAACATTGTAGAACTCATCAACAAGTTCATTGAAGCATGTGACATGTATTTCGGTGCCTTCCTTGTCGATGAGGTCAACTCCAAAAACTTTTCCTTCTCGGTTAGCATTGTGAAACTCATGGATTTGACTCTTTGTTAATGCTCTACCGTCAATGGACCAACGCTTATAGTATGGGGTCAAAGATTTGATGGGAAGTATTTTAGAAGTGGGTATGGTTAGTTCTTGGGTAGATATTGCATCTTGTTGTAAACCAAATGGGCCTTTGGAGCTAGTAGATGGCAAAGGACTTATTTCCTATAGAAGAGGAGTTGGAGTGCCAATGAGCGGTGCTTTATTGGAGACCATTTCAAGACTATTGATAATTATAGCCCTGTAATTGAATGATGTAAATGATTTAGGAAAATCACATCAACAAGTAAGAAAAATATTCAAAAGTAGAGTAAGGTTCGACGTACGCGTATTTCTCGAACACCTTCGATGTATATTCTATAAGGTGGACAATAGACCCAATTTCCATCGCTTCTTCAACAACAAGATTCTTGAACTGACTGGGAAGCAAGGTTGGATGGGTATGGATACCATCAGAGAGTTCAACCCAGTATTTAACATCTATTGAATGGCCTTGTTGTATAGCATTTATGGATGTGACCTACAATGAAGGGTCAAGATCCAACATGCTTGCAAGAATTTCTTCAACGACATTTCGAGTTAGAGTTGCCATTCAGAAGGTGAAAGCTAGTTGAAGTTTTGTGCCTGCGAGGAAGTTGTGAGTGTTAGGTAAAATAAAGGTGCTTCTTAATTGTATGATTGTTGTTAACGGGGAAAACCAAAATTGAAAGGTAAAGAAGGGAACCAAATCCTTGATAATATATACTTGCATAGTATATCTACATGTGTATGAAATGAATGGTTTGTAAATGGGTTAAATTTTATGCAAGGTATATAGCATAAGACTTTCTTGGAGTGTTATATTTGAAAACAATCTTTATCAAAGTATTATGTGGCTAGATCTTAAGATTTACAAGAACCTACAAATTTGATATGGAAATGAGCATTTAATTAATTACTAAAGTTTAATTTGAAAGAATGAAAATTGACAACAAACTATATATTTTCATGGTAAACAAAATTATTTGCAATATTGAAACTCTTCTACGGAATAAAAATTGCAGGTAAAATTTGTTGTGGTTTCTTGTCCAAACCATAAAATTGATTGCACAAGTTCTAAAAATTTGTACATGAAGAAGAAAATAGAAATCTAACAGTATGTTTTCCAATATTATCACATATGAAAACAACCAAAAATATGTAACATAAAAAATAAATTTGGCAAGTGACTAACTAAAATATTTTGCAAAAGTTGTGTATTGCAATCAATGATGCAGAAGAGATAAAGTGACTAGATGGTGGTTGAAAGTGAGGCAAACCAAAACCAATCTCCTTAGAGCTATTGTTTCAATCTATGCACAATAAAAAAAACATAGATCTAAGTATATCAGAATTAAGAGCTTTTGTCGATACAAAAGAAATAAATTTTAAACCACCAAATAAACAAAAAATTCATTTCACAGTGAAGATGCAGCAAGTGACTTACCACAAGATGCAACACAATATGTGTGCTACTATGAACGATGCAGAAGAATAAAGTGGCTAGAAGTTGCTTAGAAGTGAAGTAAACCTAAAGCCAATCTTTGTTGACCAACTAATGCAATCAATTAACAATAAAAAAATTAGATGTAATTATATCAAAATTTACAACTACCTTATTTCAAACTCCCAAATACCAAACAAAGCATACAATGCACTATTAATATGAAACAAACATACTTTTCATTAACTATGAAAAGTTAAAACTAAAAGAATATAACATTATTTTTCTCAGAATAAACAGTAATCTCCTTTAAATCTCATCATTATTTACAACAAATTAGATGAAAAATCATGCAGAACTATTTTCTAACATAAGAAGAAAAACTATCATTAGTCATTTTTTGTGTTAAATTTGTTTGTTATAACCTGGAAAAAGTGGTTGAGATCGGTAAGTTACAAATCCTCTTTTTTAATTGGCAAAAAGGTAAGTAGGTATAAATTTCTCCAAAACCAAGAAAGCATTAAAGATAAACATGTATTTCATTGCTATTTGGTCATTGAATTTTTGTAATATGAATCAAAAAGAAATATAAATTTCTCCAAAATAGAGAAATCATTAAAGATAAACATGTATTTCATTGCTAGTAGGTATAATTTTAGAAATATGAATAAAAAAGAAAAGAACGAAATAACCTCTATAAAATTTCAAAATGCAAATGAGAGATGAAAATGAAGAAACATCAAAATGAAATAAAAAGATTTAAGCGTTAGAGAAGAACTTTATTGAAACTAAAAAAAATATGAGTGTGGTGGATCTCAATAAAACCACCATTAAGAACTTTAGCAAAATCATGTAAATTCTAGAAGGGAGAAAAAAATCCCACTCCATTCTAGATCAAGCTCATGGAATGCCTCAAAGAATGTGGTCTCATGGAATGCAATGTTTATTGAATATGCACAAAATAGATTTTGCAAGGATGTTCTGAAAATATGTGACTATACATGGCTGACCTTCTTGCCCATGGTTGCTATCTTGGGGAACACCCTAAAATTTATCGTTAAGATGCCATTTAAACCTGCGGTGGTTGTGTGGATGTATTTTCCCGGTGCTTGTAAATCACATATGAATATAGGCTTAGGAGTATTACTTGTGACACAATGGGGTAAGAAAAATCCATTAAGTTGTATGTAATAAAAAAAAATGAAAAAGAAAACACACATATAGTGTTTGGTAACACATATAATGTTAGTTAACACGTGTGTTTATTAACACATATGTGTTTGTTAACACATTTGGCGTTAGTTAACACACATAGCATTTGTTCATTACTGAGTAGAATGATATGGGTACGATATATGTGAATTACATTTGATAATGGCTGATAAAACTAATCAAATTCACACAATTCTACCTTATTTGTGTGTAAAGGACCAACTCAAACAATGAGTCAAATTTGAAACTAATCACTGAAAACTGCGCTAAAATATTTGATTGGCTGAAGACAACTTTAACTTCATCGAGCATGTCACTAACCCAATTTAAAGTTGTTGGTTATAGTCCAACATGAATACGACAGCCAACTGTTCATCTTGTCATATAAATATACTCATATTTAATTTATGGTATTCTATTTGAAGGATAGAAATCATAAAATATGAAGTGTTAATTCTTTTTAAAAAATGAAGTTATGTATTTATATTTTACTGTCATTTCATTTTAATTAACAAAATATGATTGTGAACTACAAGTGTTATCTAAAAGTAGCATAGGGTATTTTTACAAAGCACAGTAACCAGTATAATGGCAGATTTTTTTGAGGAAAAATTCACTGTATTCTTATATTTATCGATATGCTTGCATCTTCTTTGGGCAGGGGCTAGGGAATAAGTATTTTTGGCAACTTTATTGAGTACCTATCATTCAGGATTTTTTCCAAACTTGTTGTAAAATGACCAGGCACAACTCAGTGTTTGGGTTGTATACTACTATGCAACATTAGCTAGGTAGATTCTTTGTTTGTGGTTTCATCCTAAAACTCACATTATAAGAAATAAGGAAATACAATATTTATATTTACGTCTATATGCATTACCAACATTTGCCAATGCATTGTACTTGTCTTCAAGGAAAATTATTCAATATACCTAATGAGCATGATTGAAAATATGTTTTTTTATTACTTGGGGAATGTCTTAAAAAATTAAGGACCCATCTACATATCACCGCGTAAATTAGGGAAAGAGCAGAAAATTGTCAATTTCTAAATCTTAGTTGAGTTACATGTAAGATGATATAGGTGATGTATTTATCAATTGTTGCTAATGAAGAGAAACATGAAACTCACATTCAAAATATTCATGCATTCAAGGAAGCTCTTATTCCATGTGCAATTATGTAGAGTTGAGGTTGTGAAAGTAATTCCTGAGTGCTTTCAAATATTTGACTATGGTGTCTATGTAAGTTTTATTGAGATCTTCTGATCTCACTTGTTCTTGGGCCTTATTATGAGAAAATGAAAAATTTCTCAAAAAATTAAAAAGCCATAAACTATCAAAAGAGTATTCACTCAAATAGGCAACACAAAAATCAGTGAATAGGGTAAACCACTTTGTATGGAAATAATTTGTATGTCAAATATGGGAATTTGGTCAATGCCCGCAAAGTGTTTTAGAAAATGTCTAAAAAAGATGTCTGCTCATGGACTGTCATTATTGCAGCTCATACAAAGCAGGGATTTTCTAAAGAGGCTTTGGTACTATTTCACCAAATGCAATTGATGAATTTCCAACCGAATCACTTCACCTTTTCTAGTGTTATTTTGGCATGTGCTAATTTAGCATGTCTGGAAAACTTATTATCTTGTAATATAACAAGAACATTCTTAACTGTACAAGCAGATAAAAGTGAACAAAAGAATATGTTTTGCAAAACATCAAACCAAAAATTCTCCCTAATTGACTATATTAAAGAACACGTGACACCGTCTCATGGAATATGATTATTGCAGTGCACATAAGATATGTGTATCCTTAGGAGACAGTCACTCTATTTTAGTAAATGCAAAAATCAAGTTTTCAACCATGCTAGTTCACATTTTTCAATATACTCCTGGTTTGTGCCAAAATCGAAGCTTTGGAAAAGAGTATGGAAATCCTTAATGTTATTATGGATATAAAAATTTCATCAAATATTGTGGTTGCAATTGCCCTGGTAGACATGTATGAAAAATGTGGAAGCATAGACAAGGCACATAAACTATTTGACAAAATGCCTCAAATAAATGTCACCTCGTGGAATTCAATTATTGCAGGATACACACAAAATTAATTTGATGAAAAACATTTATAATATTTTAACAAAATTCCACAACCTTTGCCAGCATCCTCTCTGCTTATACTAAAATTAGAGCTTTGTAACAACCTATGGAAATACATCAAAGCATAACAGTTATTATAGATCAGTCGAAGAATTTTTATTAAGCAACGTAGCCATGTATGTAATACCACATCATTCAACATTTGAATTTCCACAAGTGACAGAAGAAATGTTTGCTTGCCCCCATTTGAAGACAAAACCAAAAATTTCTTCTCATCCAAAAATTAGAAAAGAAACTATAAAATATAATGTTACACAACATGCATTGCAAAGTGTGTGTGCCAATTGGTGATAGGTGGATAGCACTGTAGATTTTCTAGTCCAGATGTTATGCAGTATGCATTGCACCCTCCTAAAGAAAATTCAATTGGCAAGTGTAAATCAAGACCAAAACCTTAGCTACCATTCTCTCTGCCTATGCAAAAATTGGGGCTTCCAAATAGAGTATGGATGTCCATCGAAGCATAAAGGATACATGAATTTTTTTCAGATGTTGTAGTTGCCACTGGCCGCATAGACATATATTCAAAATGTGGAAGCATAGACAAGGCACGTGAAGTGTTTGAAAAGGTCCCTCAAAGATGTGGTCTTCTATATGCACAAAATAGATTTGCTAAAAAGGCTTGACAAATTTCCGAGCAATTGCAATTGTCAGTTTTAAAGCCATATTATGCAGCCTTTGGTAGCATCCTCCTTGCCCATGCCAAAATGGGAGCTTTGGATCAGTATGGACATCCATCGAAGAATAAAGGATAGAGGAACTTTTTCAGATTTAAGGAGCTCTAGTGAGGATATTGGTAAGAAACTGGTCAAGTTGATTTCCCCCATTTAGTCATCTGAAGACATTTTTGTTTTTGAAGATATGATATAGGGTAATAACTGTCATTACAAGCTTAAGTAAAATGTTGGAGAATAGAATAAATTAAAAAAGGATGAGAAAAAAGTGCTACTCATGGTTGTTACACATGTTGGACGTGGAGGAGAAACCAACAATTGCAATAGTGATAGAGCCACCCAATCAAGATCTTGTTTCAAGTAATCTCCTCTATTTATTTTCATTAGACCAATTATTTTATTTTACTTTGAAGCTAGCAGAAATGGAGAGATTGTGAGATGAAAATGCCCTCCTCTTTGGGTCTCTACAAAAGGTTGAATTCCATTTGCTCAACAAGCAGCTTCAAATCTGAAGCCAAAAAAAATAATCGAGTTCAACTGGTTAAGTTGAAGAAGAGTGTGAGTTGTTTCGAGGATTAATGGGAAAAAAGGGCTATAACTCTAATTGTAGATGAAAAAATAGAGTGTGGACAAAGGGTGTTACTGTTGGAAGCCCTGAGGATGACAATGAGAATGATATAAGTTGTGTTGAGTCGTGGGCGTAGGCTTTTTTGTCAGAACAGTGGTAAAAATGGGGAAATAGAACCGAGGCATTAAATGATCTGTTTATTTGAGCTATTTGATGTATGCATTCAAATGTTGGTGTGTTCTTATTTTTTCCAAGCACGACTAATTTAATTATACTCTAAAACTAAACTGAAGATGCCTCAAACAGATGTCATCTGTCGGTTAACAATGATTGTAGGGTATGCACAAAATGGATTTGTTGTTTATATATTTCCAAGCAAATTCAGAGATGAATGAATACCTTTTTCAGTGGAAGACCAAAGTAGGCAATTCCAATACCAACCATGATGGTAGATCAGTAACACCGTGATCAACTCTTTAGCTCGTCCTCTAATTTTAGGATGGTGAGTACCTATTGCAGATAAAATTTCAATGATGGCAATGAGAAAATAAACAAGATAATGAAAATATGGTCTGAATTTTCTATGTGAAATAGAATTTAGGTTTTGAACATTCTATTAAAGGCCCATTCGACTGACCTAATTGTGTCTTGCTGTCAAGGATGCCGATATTCTTCACAATAATTGCAAATATTTTGTGACCACCATCTGCATTGATTGCTCTGCTACTCTATGAAGATATTTCCACCTTCAATAACTGCTCTGATGACCAGCAACGAAAGCTTCAAAGGACTGGGGAAAAGAGGCAGGAAATAGATGAGCCGCTAGGATCGATTGCATTGCAGGTGATTGGCTCTTCAGGAATCTGCACCGTCGGACATTAAAAAGGCTCACAAATATTGAGCATGGGGATGCCTTTAGTGTAATTACATATTTTATTTATTTTCCTCTCACTTAACATGTTGTAACATTTGATTCTTTAGGGGAGAGGGTTTAGTAATCATGCGGGATCCAATAGTCATGCAGTCAATTATGATTATTCATATCAATACTAGAATGAATTAATATTATATCTTGTATATAATCATTTCACATATTAATCAAAATATTACTAAATATGTGACATTATGAGACCAATAGTTGTTCAAGTAAAAAAAACATAAAAACATTCGTGAACAAGTGAAATAAATATTTTTTTGTCTCAAATAAAATATCTAAACTATCCACTATAAGTGTGTCATTTATAAAATTAAATGCTCATTTGATAAAAAAAGACACTCATTTAAACAAGTATTGTTATATAGTGAACAAATATTGTTCTTGTGTGTACAACTATTGGGGTAACAATGTAAAAGCATTGGAGTATTTAATATTAATAGTTTGTCCTATCACAAATATAAAAGGTGAGCACAATAAATAGCATGTATTTTTTCAATAAATGTGAAGGATTTTAAAAAAAAATTAGTGTTCAACTATTGATCCATTTTTGTTTGATATAAGTTGTAATTTCAATAATTATGTGTTGTTTTTATAACAACAAATAGTTTTTATGTGTTCAATTATTGGTCCATTTGTGTTCAATATAAAAGCTAGCAATAAAAAAGATTTATGGTTATCAATAGGTATTTGGTATATTTAAGTTGCATATAAGTTTTATTTTAAATAAAAATATGATATTCTATAAGCAACAAATAGTATTTTTGTGTTTGACTACTAGGTGTACCATGATTAAGATTTGGTCAAATCTTTAAAAAGTCAAATTTTGGACACTTCTCAGTAGATGTGCTGATGTGGCAAGTAGGATGATGAGTCACACCTCCAAACCTTAGTTATAGATAGATAAGAGGCTAGTCCACATTTCAAAAAAAAATGAAGGTCCTACGATATTCCAATCAATCACTACATGGTGACGAAGTTAGCTAGCACAACCACTGGCCCCTCTCCCCTAGTACCGTTCTCAAGGTTTTGAATTTATTTTTTTCCTCATTCTCTTTTGAATAATTTTTTTGCTGCATAGCCATTGTCTCTTCTATGGGTTTTCAAGTGTCATACACAAAATATGTTTCATAATCCCTCTTTTATTGTCTTTTTGTCATGTTTTTAGGATCTGAATATGACATCTAAAGAATTAAGCTCCAGATAGAATGAGAATAGTATATATATTTTTTCGAAAGAAGGAACAACTTATCAGAGTTATGATGTGTACTGAAAACATGAAAGAGATCTGTTCAAGTCTATTGCCATAAGCATTTTTTTTATGTACATGGATTATCTCACTATTGCAGTATATGCACAAAATAAAATTAGCTTTTCTATCCTCCTTTGTCCTAGTCTATCCATAGATGGAGTTGTATTTCAAATTATTCCAAACTACTTTATCATCCCTCCTTCTCGCCTAAGCTTATACATTTGTCTTGTTTATGTGCAGATTCAAGTGCAATAGGGAATTTCAATCACACATCCAAAATAGATTAAAATAACCTTGCAGAAATAAAAGAAAACCCTACTCACACTATTCACTATACATCTAAAATTTATTTCCTTCTATAACAATTCTAAGTTTGTCCAGCAGTGATTACACTTAGTACACAACCCATTAGGTAATAGAAAACTTAAACTTTTCTTATTGAATTTTCTTCTCTTGCTTTTTTTTTCCATTTTGTACAAGCATCAACCAATATATTGAGATCTTGCTTCGATAATAATAAATGAATTTGTATATAAAAAAGAGGAAAAAGAGTATCATAAAAGATGAAAACTATCTGCTTCCATTTGTTGCTTGATGACATTACACATATGCATCTGTTTTCATAAATATATTATTTTATAGAATGGAACACTATACTTGTAAGAGAACTCTTTCCTTAAGAGCACAAACACACACACACACTTGTGATTGCATCCAACCTCATTCCCTTAAGCAACAATAAAGTAACACTGGAGATATGTTAACAACCAGCCATCCAACTGGGTCATTCCTTTTACCTTAGCAAGTATTATCCCTGCACAAGAACACACATACCTTCTGACCAGTGGGAGCTCACCTCCCAGCCATAGGGCTAAATACAACCCACTCCCAAGCTAGGGAAACCAAGGTGATCGGATTGCACATAACTCTTTTTTTTATTATTCTATTTCTCCTTTTATTTTTTCCATAACAAGAATTGTAGCAACATTGTTGAAAAATGATAATACAACAAAAACAGGTTACTCTACTCCCTAGAAACAACACAGGGCTTTCAACATAGCACTACACACCACTCAGGACTCACCTTCATGAACCCACATTAGGGGGAGAGGGGAAATCTATAGGGGAGAGGAGCACAAAATTATATATTTGCAGTCATCCAAGTCCCTGTCTCATATCACAATAGCCTCCATACTTCCATCTTCACCCTTTAATTCTCACCCATTCTCTTCCACTTACTCAATTAGGCATATTAGCAGCCAACTACACACAGCTCAAGCATATACCAGGGTACTCATACCCACATGTCAGCTCCCCTTCCATGGAAATATCTCCCTCTTAGACCCCTCACAGAATGAACCACCATGAAGACATGAAGATCCATTTAACAATAGACTACCCTCGTACTAGACAGACTCAACAAACAATAAAAAAAAGTAACACACATTTTCTAGTACAAATATTCATGCATATTTCATAGAATTTACTACATAAAGGGATGGAGAACCATACAACTCATTCATGCATATTTTATAGAATTTACTACATAAAGGGACACAAAACCAACCTGAGAACCTTCAAATTTGCAATGGAATTCACATACAACAGCTCCCCTTTCTACTACTCCTTTCTCATCCTCTCTTCTCTCTCTTTTTTTCTCAGCTAGCAATCAACCAGGAAGGAAAAAGAAATGCCAGCTACATGCTGGAGAATAATCTTTCCTTAAATTGAAACCCACTTCAGAACCTTAGTCACCCATGATCTCTCTCTTGAGTGACAAGTGTTATCTACCGTTTTAGACACACCTCCTTCTTTTTGGTGAGTAGGCTCCTAAAACTTTCTTTTTAACCTTGAATTTTTGACACTTTTAAAAAGTGTTTTCAAAAGGGGCACCTATGACCTTCAAATTAATTTTTAAACACATAAATTTGTCCCCAAGACTTGACTTTATAACCTAAGAACAAGATAATACAACAAAACATAACCATGCCCCTATTAAATCACCTCAAGACTTGGTCTAAAATTCCACCTCAACATTTACACCAACATGGTATAGAACAACAAATAAATATGCTTACTAACACATCACCTAGAATTTATTTGCAATCCTTGGTTTCCCCTTAATCCATAGGCCATGGTTTACCTACACACTTATCTGCAATGTTAATCCATCATCGAAATAAAACAAGTATGAGATGGAAACATGTTAACTATGTATCAAAATTGTAAGACAAAAAAAAATCACGCAACTCATCACCTTATTCACTTTATGACATGATTAGCTTATTACCCACAAGATCAATCTCAACAAAATAAATAACCTATCATAAGCTCGTAAGATAATAACAAAGTCCTCAAATTAACCCAATTAACTATATAGAAATCGCATTATCACATGCTCATTTAATCTAGTATTAATAGGATCATCAGATTAATCCAAATTATCTCAAGACCCATAATCAACATAACATCACAAACCATATCGATGAAAGCAAACATTCATGTATAACTATGATATATCTATGATAGGACTAGTATACCAATACTAGAATCCAAAATATCAAATCTCTAAAATCAAGAGAATCGTTTGTGTAGATCATATAAGACAACATAAATCATAGCCATCAGATTAATCACATTATCACAAAACTCATAAATCAATCATAACACCACACAACCATATTGATGAAGATCAACATACATGTATAAATGTGATATATCTATTATAGCATCAGTATATCAAGACTAGAGTCTAGGATGCCAAAGTATCCCAAAATCGAAAGTATTGTCTATGTAGAGTATACAAGACATCATGAATCATAAAACCCCTGGCACTGAAGAGATGGGTCTCACATTAAGAGATAAATTGATGGAGCTCTACCTGATTTAGAATTTTTTTCTTCAAGGAAGATATTCACAAAGATGTATATACATTTTGTAATCAACAAGTTTTGTTATATAAACCTTAAGTGGAGGTCCCTTAAAAGGCGAATTAGAGCTTTTAGAGATACAGTTGTAGGAACAATGTAATAAGGGGAGAATGTTAGCATAATTATTTATATATTATATTACATTACATATGTGATGGGTATAATTGATAGGTGTATATAGTTAATCGATTGTAATTGTGTCACTTGGCCACCTCTATCCAACCTCCATTCAATCACTTCCCCTATGTCATATAAATGCAGACGTATTCCTCAAATAAAATACAATAAAGTTTTATGCTCTTAGAATCTGGTCCATAAACTTGAAATAATATGTTATCTTATTATTTCAATAATATTTTATTAAAATATTTTTTTGAAAAAAATATATGTGAGCAATCTTCAAAATAGAAAAAAATATACGTGAGCAATCTTCAAAATAGAAAAAATATACATGAGCGATTGTGTTACATACATGGGGGGTTTTCAAAATAGAAATTATGACCAATATAAAATAATTTTAAAAATTATAGAAAAATATCGTAAACAATCTTCAACATCTTACAAATCTTTTCCCAAAATTATGCAGAAAAATACTTTAATTTAGGTCAAAATATGGTTGACATACACATGCATGATATGCTCTTGAAAAAGTGACTTTTAAATAGTGGTTTTTAGACTTTCCCATTTAAAATCAATTTGTATCATCTAGGTATTAAGATAAATTACATGTTTGGAAACTAGACTCTAAGTACTACATTTCAGATTACTACCATTTTTTAAGATTCAATTTCCAATTTCTTCAAAATTTTAGGTCAATTGTGATTTTTTTTGAAAATTAGAGAAAACACTTCCACTTTTTGGCCAAAATGTGGACTCAACTTGTTGCACACACCCTTTTTATAGATGTGTCCAGCTTGAAAATTATTTAAAAAATAGCAAAAAAAAAATGGCATAAACTATTTGATGTTAGATACTTTCTCACTTAAATGATTTTTTAAATAGTTAAAAAATTTAACATTTTAAGAGTAGCGCACTAGACACTATGTTATGGTTATTGATATAAATATCTTCACTTTGTGTGTTACCCCTTTTTGAATCCTTTGATCTCCACCATTTAAAAAAGTTAGCAATTTAGAAAATTGATTTAGAGAATTACAACTTTTGTTCTTGTTGTGTCTTCAAAATTTGAGTGTAACTATCTTCAATTTCTCATCAAAGATTAGTCTTTCCTAGTTTCAAAAATAAAGTGGCCACTTAAGACCCCTTTTGGTCCCATATTTTTATGGACTTACCCTGTCACTCATCTTTATTACCTAATTCTAAATTTCTAGGTAATGTACAACATTGTACTTGTCTTCTTTTTTAAAATGCAATAAACATAATTCTTGTGACCTTGATAGTGGCAATCGTTAGGATTTTTATTGAATATCATGACAACAAAAAACTTGTTCTTCTACAAAGATAGACTTGCAAACAATATTCCTAATCTTCCATTATCAAAATAATATTGATTAAAAAGCTAAGTTGATTATAATATGAGATTTATTATATAGGCAAGGATGAAGCAATCCACTTATGAAGTGAATTTACAAGTAACCCATAATGTGGCACAAAGGAGAAGACATGTGTCCTCTAGGTGTCAACCTTAGGATCACATGGAGTGTGCAAACCAACAACCTCTATGACCAAGCCATCAACCTTGTTCATGAAGTGTTGAGTGACCTTTCAGGTGAGATATAAATTCTTCCAACCTCAAAAGGTATGTGCATGAGGTTAACCAAATAACTTGGTAAACTATAGAGGTTTAAATGTTGCACATTCAGTTAGACAAGAATTTGTCTAACATCATCAACCTTAGTACAATTAACTATAGTGAATAGATTAATTTTTCACACTAACAATAATCTATAGAATTTTCTGAGCTCCTATTGGTTCTTCAATTTATTCTCATTGCAATTTGATCATTTTCTTTATATTTTTAGATAAAATGACTTCCTTTCTTACTAATGGAGATTATACATTAAAGGACATGTTACTATAATTTATTTTAGCTTTAAATAAGTTGTTTAGCTTTGTAAACTTGTTGAGTGATTTTTATGTGATATTCATTTGAATTTTATTTTATTTCTCCACATTAAGAGTTATGCCATTTCATATCTTTCTTTAAATTCTTAATGGTATTTTTTTTTTATCATTATCATTCCCTCTCTCTTCTTAAATCCTTTTCCCACATTTTCCTTTATACACTATTTTTCTTGAATCTCTATAGATGTAAGGTGAGAGTATTCATAAACACCGTGTTTATGTTCTTGTATTCTAGAAATATTTGGGATTAAAAAGAAAACACACAAATCAAATGTCCTTTTATTATTTCACTATCATGGTGGTGAAAAGACCAAACTAGTTACTTGAAAAGCTTGAGAAGATCACAAATAGTCACACCCTATCTCTCTATCCTATTTATTAGATACATTTCCAGATCCATCTTAGAATAGAGGTTTTATATTCAATATATCCTTATTGTCATTATAATTTTTTATTGGGTTAATTAGATCATATTATTTTTGACTCATATTTTCCTATGTGTTTCTTGTTCTCTAATATTTTGTATTCCTATTTTGTTTATGTGCATATATTCCAAAATTTATATAGAAACCTTATTTTTGGTATTTTTTGAGTAATATATTTAATATTGAACGTAAATGCACTTTGGATAGTAGAACAAGTGTCCTAATGTATCTGGTTGTCACCCACAAAAGGATATAAAAGTCACAGGAAATCCTAACCTGGGAATTGGACATTCCTAGAGGTGACTAACATCTTCTCATGGTCGTTCATTTACTTATCAAACCAGGGAATGCATACTTGAAATGGAGTGACACTGTATGTGCACTAAGAACCGATTTTAGCCATAACCACAACCTATTAGAAATAAATGCTTGAAAGGAATTCTAACTCTGGTGCAAGAATGTGAAACAAAGTATTACTAACTTAAGCATCACCTAACTAAAGCAGGAATCATAATAACCATTACTGGGAAACAAACCATGAACTGGCCTTATGCTACAGGAATAGTTTAAGACTGAGTTTGCATTAAAACTTACTGGAATGAAATTCTAATAGATAAACAACATGAAGTAAATAACTAACTATAGATACTTACTAAGTGGGCCCCCTTAGCAAGGATCAACCAATTTAAACAAGAATTGAACTCAAAACGTCATTAACTTTTTATTCATGAACTTGAAATCACGTACATGGCTATTCTATTTGTAAGAAAACTTTAGCACAAAGCTCTGCTTTTCATTATAATAGTAACCTTAATACACTCTATTCTATCTCTACTCTCTAGTCTAATCTCTTCTCTATTATCTCTCGTTCACTCATGCAGGAGGAACATTTATTTAAAGAGAAACAGCTAACTAACTAACTAATAGAGAAAGATGTAGATATAAATTCTGCTTGAGACTGAGGAACAAATTTCATAAATGTAAGTTTATCTGCTCAATAGATTCAGAGGAAATGTAGAAATCCATTCTTCCTAGATTGATGATCCATTCGGTTTCTTCCCAATGACTCGGACAAAGAATCCTTGCTTGAAACGACTCCTTCGATGGTGTGCTGGAAATGACTTTTTCTGCAAGGCCGTGTTTTGCTATGCATTGACTTGTTCATACCAAATTTTAACAACCTATACAACATATGGCAATAGAGGCAAAAGAAGGCATGCACTCATAATAGCACAATACTCCTCATTAATCACATGCATTAATTCATCTTACTTATCCAAAAACTACATATATCCTATCAGTCAATTGGGAGGTCAAAATAGGGTAATGAACATAGGCATATTAAGATATTTAGGCTACAAGAATATAGGAATTGATTGTTATAGAATACTACCCATTAACATGAAAAGTTTATAACCACAGAGTTTAAAACATCCATAAAAGAGAGCAAGGGCTTTTAAAACTATAACATGATATCCAAATTATAAACATATTCTGGGCTCATCATTTGTCCCCTACTTTAGCTAATGCTAGTCCTCCAACATTAATATTCCTGGTTTTGTCCCTAAAATCTATAGGAGTCACGTGGCCCTGTAGTGCAGTACCAAACCTATAGTAGAAACCCCTGCAATTCTGCCATCTTTCATGTCTGCAAGCTTTTGTGTCTTCATTGATATCTATGGCCAGATAAGGATACAGTGGCCACATCAAAGCAGGAGGTCTAAATGTCAGTGGCAACCACAATTCAAATCTTTCTTGAAGACCTAACTGCATATATCTTTAAGATCTCCTAACAACTGCTCTTAAATTCAAGGGACTATGGGGCTCAGAATTTCTTAGACCAACTGCTAGCTTTTCCCATCTTATTTTACTTCTGGAAGATAAAAGATTCCAGAATGAATATGGTTGCCCTTTAAACTCGTCATAAACCTGTTTCCTAAGATCAAATATCCTTATCTTTGGTGCAGGATCATAAAATCCATATGCAATAGAAAATAAGGCCCACAGAAATGTTTGGGAGTCTGATCTTTCTAATCTAAGGGGAATAGGTTCTCTCCACTGAGCTTCCTCATAGTCCTCAAATTCTTTCCCATAATGAATTTCATTTGCCACCCAGGACATAAATGATCTCAAATGTATGTCACCTATGAAAAGAAGTGGATTCCACTCAGTTTCACAAGGGATTAATAAACCATGTAAATAAAATTCACACATAGAATTCCTTAGCTAGTTAGGTGCTATTTGATAGGAATTATAGAATTCTTTAGTAGTATTAGGAACAGGGTCAAGGTTTTTAAAAATCCTCATTAACTGGAACCATAGAAACTACTCTTTGAGGCACATTGCATACACTCTGGGTGGTGGCCTACATTCCATGATTTGCTCTACCACCTTCATCATTTCATTCATATTTTTTTTCACCTCCTGGATTTCCTATTTCTGATTTTCAATCTCTTTCTTTAACTTCTTCTTTTCTTCCTCCCACAGACTTTGCTGCATTTGAGTTTTAATCAGATGGTGGAAACTCAAGGTCTGAAGTGTCATAGGCTTCTAGGTTATCTGAAGGTATTCTATGTATTCGAATAGCAACATTCTCTTCTACACAACCAATGCCTAGCATTTTTCAGAGGGCAATTGTATTGCATTAGATGTCTCAGGCTGCTCAAATTGCTCTTGTTCTTGCTATAGGACGAACTCATGTTGTTGGTTAAGAGGGGATTGTGTTTCCCCTAAAATTCTTTTAGCTGCATTAGCCAAGTCATCAAGACTCGACACTCTCCCTTCATTAACACAACCTTGTTGTACTTCCCCAACTTCTTCTGTTTCATTTTGTACATCATCAGGAATAACAAAGGGGCTAAGTGGAAAATTCTCAAATATACTCTGAGAATTCTCATGAATGAGTTCCTCGGATTCCTCTGAAATGACTATTATTTCAAGTTGGGCAGAAGAGGTTGTGGTAGTTTTACTTTGTTTTCTTATTGAAGCTCTTCTAGGTAATGTAGTTGATGAAGGAGGTTCTTTTGCAGCTTTTCTCTTCCCAGCTTGCTTAGGGGTTTGAGAATCAGTAGGAGAGGATGATGAAATTGTGGTAACATCAAGTGTTGCTGCAGGAAAAAGCTGGGTAGCATGTTTTTGCTTTCCTATTTGAAGGTTTGCTTTAGGGGTATGCTCAACACTAGATGGCTTGCCTATTTTTGTTTTCCCCTTTTCTTTCCTTGTAGCAGACCTAGTTTTAACCTAGGTAGAGGGCTTAGTTATAGCGGCTACAGGACTAGGTGTTGCAAGAGAAGCAGGTGATTCTTGCTCAACTTCTCTACTTGAAGACTCTACTCTCTTTCTTTTTTTCTTGGGTTATGCAGGTTGTGTTCTAGGAGGTTCAGGAGGTTGTAGTCCTTTCTGGGCAACATATTCTTGCCAAGAAAGGGGTGATACGTCCCTCAAGGAATGCTCAGTCAGCAATTTAATAAGGGCATGATGGTAGATGGAATTTTCTTTTCCCTTCTAAGTTTTATAGGCACTACGCTCCAAAAGATTTAACAAAAAATTCAGGACATTGATAGCTAACCCGTTCCTTATATGACTTAACAATTTAAAATGGTAGGAATAAAAATAAGGAAAACGTCCTTCACAAGTTAAATACCTGATTATAAAGGAGGCATATTTCGAATATGGATAAGGTAGTGACACCCTTTTGCACCCTTGATTTGAAACCTCCAAGGGTCCATCAGTTGGCAATGTGAATTCTGCCCTGGTAGAGACGGCATCCCTTCCTGAAAGAAAATTTTCTCCAGCTGTAGGAAGCCCGATTATCTTAGCAATTCGTTCCTCAGTGACTACTACTACTAAACTCCATACTATAGCCTCTCCCTCGGAAAGAGTTCTTAAAAATTTACCAACAACTTCCTCGTTAAAGAAATCGATACTCAAAAAGTAATTCAACCATCCGCACATATTGAATGCCTGAACTATTTGCGGGTCTTGAGTTAAGGCTTCATGAGCCGCTAGTTCATGTCATACTAGCTGACCACCCATATTCACAATCGTTTCTGCTAAAACCCTGAATCTCAACCTCTTCTGAATATTTGAAAAACACTTTTATCTGCTCTACTTCTTTATTTTCGACTTCTTTACCTTTTTACTTTACTAGAAATGATATAAAAGGAAATTGCATGCAATGATTTTTAGGAACTACTTAATTAAGCAGTTAACTTGCTGATGAGGGAAAAACATGCATTCATTTGGTAGCAAGTACGATAAAAACTGTCTTTACTAGATGTGGCAATAGAAAAAGGAAAGAATTTGAAATAGATTATCCCCGCCCCCTACTTAAGATTTTGCATGTGTCCACACAAGTGCGAAAGGATAGGCGAGGAACTGGCAGTAATGACTGATAGACATATTGTAAAAAATGAACAAATAAAATAAATGAATGATGTGACAAATAAAAAGAATATCACGTACATTGTAATTAATGCCCACAGATGTTGGGATATATCACAGCACAACCGAAAATGACTCCTTGAAAAGAATCCATAAATGAAGGTGAACGACAGATGGATGACATGGATGGGTGACATAGAAAAGAAAAATGGAATGAGTGAATGATGGTGATGGATGGTGATGAAGAAAGTGGCTTTTGTAAAAAGAAAACCTTTATTATGGGCGTACAACATACTTTCAAAGAGATGTTGCAGGAAGAAGACCGAAGCCTTTTGCTACATGAAGGTCAATGGCTGCAGGAGAAACAAACTATTTTATAAATTGTTCTTTTGATGCAAGATTATGGTATAGCCGAAGACGGTGTCCATTACCCAACAATTTGAATCAAACAGGATCGATTGTTGCCAACTGAACTAAACTATTATGAAATACATTTTCAATTTCATACTGACCAAGCCATCTTGTTGTAAGCTTACCTTGATTCGCTTTATACTTGGAGTCGTAAAGTAGGCCCCAATCACCAACGGAGAAATGCTTTGTGCGGATATTGTGGTCATGCCATTTCTTTCTTTGTTGTTGTATTACTTCTATATGTTGCAGGGCAGCTTTCCGCATCTCATCTAATGCATTCAACTGGAGGAGGCATTCCTTTTGAGATTCAAAAAGATCAATGTGTAACTGAAGAGCAATCCTCAAAGTCTTATTTTCAAACTCAATTGGCAACATGGCAGTTTTTCCATAAAGTAACTCAAAAGGGGTAAACCCTGTAGTTATTTTCCATGTTCTATAAGCCCAAACTGCTTCTGGAAGATGACTGCTCTAGTCTTTCTTGTGTAATTGGACTATTTTTGTAAGGATGGCCTCCAGTTCTTTGTTAGTTACCTCTGCCTGACCATTGGCTTGAAGGTGATAAGGGCTTGATTTTCTATGTCTGATCTTATAGTCATTCATCAATGCAGTGATCAGGTTTGAAGTGAATTGAGCTCCCTGATCAGTAACAAGTTCTATCAGGACTCCAAATCTGGTAAAAAATTGTTCATAAAGGAACTCATCAACCTTATTGTCTCTTGCATGTGTCATTGCTTTTACTTCCACCTATTTTGTCACATAATCAATGCAAACTAAAATGTAGGATTTTCCATTGGATGGAGGATCAATTGGCCCAACAAAATCCATTCCCCACTTATCAAAGGGAGTAACCACCACTTTTGGATACAAGGGCATTTCATCATACTTCGTTAGTCTCCCCATTCTTTGACATCTGTCACATTTTCTAGTGTAGGCTACAACATCCTTGTGTAGTGTGGGCCAATAGTACCCTGTATTATGCACTTTCATTGATGTTCTTTTAGATGCAAAGTGCCCACCACATGGCTCATCATGACAAGCATGCAGAATGTCATATGTCTCATCTTTTTTGACACACCTTCGCATGACTTGGTAAGGCCCTGTATAAAACAAACAATCTGTAATCCATGAAAAGTTAAAAATTTTCTCAATCAACAACCTCCTATCCTTTGGTGAGAAGTGAGCTGGTATTTCGCTGGCTGCTAAGTAATTTGCAATATCTACATACCATGGTGTTTGAGCAACAATGGAAAATAGATGTTCATTAGGAAAGCTATCATCAATTACTTCAGATGTGGCAGGTGTAGCTATTTGAAGTCTTGACAAGAAATCAGCCACCACATTTTTCTTACCTGGCTTATCGATAACTATGATATCAAATTCCTGCAACAATAGTAACCACCTTGCTAATCTACCAGATATTGCAGGTTTATTCACAAGGTACCTTATTGCTGCATGGTCTATATGAACAAATATTTGGTAACTAGTGATATAATGCCGAAACTTGGTCAGAGCATACACAACTACTAGCAATTCTTTTTTTGTGACAATATAGTTTAATTCTAGTCTTTGAAGATTTTTGCTGATGAAATAGATGGCATGCTCTATGTAATTCTCCTTCTATCCTAACACTGCCCCTATGGAATAATTGGAAGCATCTATGTGTATATGAAAGGGTAGACTCCACTTTGGTCCTTGGAGGACAGGTGCTTTAGTAAGTAAGTCCTTAAGCTGCAGGAAAGATTTGTCACAGGCCTCAGTCCAATGAAATTCAGAATCCTTAGTCAATAAGGCATACAATGGACTAGCTATTTTGCTGAAATCTTTGATGAACCTTCTATAATACCCAACATGTCCTAAGAAGCTTCTAATATCCTTTTGTTTCATAGGTGCTAGCAAGGTCAAAATAACTTCATTTTTTGCAAGATCAACTTGAATTCCAGCTAGAGAGATATGATGGCCTAAAACAATTCCTTCTTGCATCATCATAAAACACTTCTCACTATTTAAAGACAAATTATGCTCCTTACATCTTTTCAAAACTTTCTGCAAATTTGATAATGCTTCTTCATAAGTTACTCCATAAGTGGTGAAGTCATCCATGTAGATCTCCATAGAATCATGAGAAATGTCAACAAAAATACTAATCACCACCCTTTGAAATGTTGCAGGGGCGTTACACAGGCCAAAAGGTAGGACAGAGTAAGCAAAAGTCCCCCATGGACAAGTAAAGGTTGTTTTATCTTGATCCCCAGGGAAAAATTTAATTTGATTATACCCACTATATCCATCTAAAAATGAGAAATACTTTTTACCAGACAATGAGTCTAATACTTGATCAACAAATGGCAGTGGAAAGTGATCCTTTTTAGTTGCAGTATTCAGCTCCCTGTAATCTACACAAACTCACCACTTCCCACCCTTTTTAGGAACAATCACTAATGGAGATACCCATTGACTGTCTGAAATAGGGTAGATGAAACCAGCATCAAGTAATTTTTGGAGCTCATTTTTAACTATTTCCCTGAGTGTTGGGTTTATCCTTCTTTGAGGTTGCCTAACAAGTGAACAATCTTCCTTAATGTAGATCCTATGAGTACAGAGCTGAGGATCTATTCCCTTCATATCCCCATAGTCCCATGCAAAAGCATTATGTTGATCTTGCAGTATTGTGACTACGGAAGTTTGTTGAGTTTGAGGCAGCCTATTATTGATATTCAGATAGTGGCCTGGGGACAGCTCAATTTGTTTGGTAAGATTATTCATGGAATCTACTAGCAAAGGTGGTGTTTGTATTTCTTGTGGAAGAAAATGTTGATAAACCACAAGGATTTTAAATGGAAGGCTCTCAGGATTCAGTTGTTATAGGAAAGATTGCCGAGGATAATTATTGGGTTCATATGGTTACTCATATCAAAATTTGACTACAAAATTTGGAAAAACAGGTCATCCTCACTCTGAAGTTTGGAAAACGAATTAGTTTGCAGCATCATTAACTGGGTCAATGAGTTGACATCTTCAATTTCTTCTCCTAAGTCTAGCCAAATTGGTTTAGACAAGTCTGGCTGAGGCTAGGCAGGCGAGTATAAAGCCAATTTCTTTGTTGACTGACCATCAGAGATTGTCATGTCTCCAGAGTGATATCCTATAAAGGCATCAGCTGCGGCTAACCATGGTCTACCTAGGATGATAGGATATCCCCCCAAAGTTGTCTTAGTGGACAATATGGTGAAATCAGCAGGGTATTCCTATGATTCAAGATTGACAATTATATCTTCCACCAGGCCATCAGGTGTTATAGTGGAACTATCAGCAAGCTACAGGATGGTGGGTGTAGACCTAATGGTTAGGATATTCAAATACTCCATGGTATGCTTGGTCATTACATTAATGGCTACACCTAGGTCAATCAAAACATTCTTTACCATCTGACCATTAATATTGACTTGTACCATAGGACTTCTAGGGTCAGCATATTTTGGCATGACTACCTTCCCTAACATAATATCTGCCAATTTTCCAAGAACATGGATAGTTTGGGGATCATTTTTCTTTGTTCTAGGTTTCTTCAAACATGCCTCCTTAATGGCTTTTCCATAAATTGGGACATCTTTTATGGCTTGAAAGAGGAGAATTTGGATATGTACATTCTTTAGCTGATCCAAAATATCAAAGGTAGGCTCTTTCATAGACTTGGGTGTAGTGTCTTGCAATATCTGAGGAAAAGGTGGTTTTACTGGATGTTGTAGGACAGGTTCCTTAGAGGTATTTTCTGATATAGGTATCTATTCTGCAGGACCAGTCAGTTTTTCAGCAAAGGGAGGGTCTTGTATTTTAGTAATTACTGGTGGTTGTGGAGCAGGTAGGGTGGTTCCAGACTTGAGATAGATATCATTAATATTCAAGGCATAGGCTGGATACTGATTAGCTTCTACAAAATACATAGGTTTTTGTTGTTGCTACTTATTATTAGGATTTGGTAATGGCTGAGCAGGCATAGGCGTTGGTTTAGGAGGGCCAATTTTTGTAGGAGATGCAGCAGGAGGTGGCATAAGAGCTAGAGGTTGCGGCTGCTATGGCTGCAAGAATCCAGGGGAATGGTTCTACCATTGTTGAGAGCTTCTTCACTAAGGATTCTACTACCAGTTACCTTGGGGTGGAGTCTATTGTCCTTGTGGGTGTTTCCAACCTCCTTGAGAAGATTTCCATTGTGAATTTGGATAGCCAGGCCATTGTGGCTAAGAGGTATTCCATGATGGGGATGGGCCATATGTAGGTTGCCATTGGTTACTATAATTAGAGTAAGGATTACCAAAAGTTAGAGAGTCTCGAGGCATACCTTGTCTTTGAGCCCATGGACACCTTTGTGCAATGTAGAATACTTGGTCATCATGACCTTCTACTGCCTTAAAGTCAGTAGGTAATTGCTTAGTCTCCATATTAGCCACCATATTACATCTGTAGTCACGCTTCTTTTGTCGACAATGTGTACAGAACTTGGCCAAGATTGCTTCAGCTTCTTCATGTTTCTTTCAAGCTTGCATAGTATCCAACTATGTAGCCATATTATTTATGATATCATGCTTGAAATCAGACAACAAATTTGAAATCTCCATCTATGAAACTCCATTATTAGAAGATTTTCCCATTGTGGCCTGATGACCTCTTCCCCTCTTAACACTTTCTCGAGAGTAATTGTAACATATGCCCTTAATATCATCCCAAGGCACTTGGGTTATATCTCCTCCTCCCATTAGATCCAAATCATCAATATAGGAATCATTGATTCCCCTCAGAAAAAAGTAATTTCTGAGATTCTTCATTGAGAGTATGGTCTGAATTCTTCTTCAAGGAAAACAAAAACCTTGAGACATAGTCTTCCAAGCTTTCATCCTCCTTCTGCTGAATTCAGAATATATCATCACCCTTATTACCACTCTTGCAATATTCCTTATATTTCTCAAGAAACTTAGTTTGCATGAGTGCCCAACTATCAACAACATTCCTCCCCAAACTCATGAACTATCTTAAAGCTCCCTCCTTCAAAGTAGCAGGAAAGAACTTCAGCTTATGAGCATCTGTTGTATAATCATAACTTCGATAAAGGATGTCGAACTCAAACAAGAAAGTGTCTGGGTCCTTAGTAACTAGTTCATAGAACTTGGGAAGTAATGAAGAAGGAATATTTTATAGGTTATCATTATCTTGCTGGGCAATAATAGGGAATTCAAAAGCAGGAGGTCGATTAGGTGGATATTGTGCCATATCTGCTTGATGAAGTATTAGAGCAAATGGATTTTCCTGGGGTTCTTCGTCACCAAGGTCAAAGGGAAATTCAGCGAGTGGGTCTTTAACAAATGGATTGATATCTTGGTTTCCTTCTTCCTCAAATAGATTATAAGCTAGTTCAAAATCGTTATTAGTGAAGGAAGGGTTTGGTAAGAATTTCCCTAGAGCGTGTCTTCTTCTATGCATGCAACAGACTCAACTGAAAATTGAAGGATTTGAAAATTCTTGAATAAATACACTAAGCTACTACTAACAATGATTATGATAGGTTCTTAGCTTGACACCATCCCCGACAATGACACCAGAAATGGTTGTCACCCACAAAAGGCTATAAAAGTCACAACAAATCCTAACCTGGGAATTGGACATTCTAGTAGGTGACTAACATCTTTTCATGGTCATTCATTTACTTGTCAAACCAGGGAATGTATACTTGAAATGGAGCGGCACTGTATGTGCACTAAGAACCAATTTTAGCCACAACCTATTAGAAATAAATGCTTGAAAGGAATTATAACTCTGATGCAGGAATGTGAAACAAAGTCTTACTAACTTAAGCATCACCTAACTAAAGCAGGAATCGTAATAACCATTACTGGGAAACAAACCATGAACTAGCCTTATGCTACAGGAATAGTTTAAGACTGAGTTTGCATTAAAACATAGTGGAATGAAATTCTAACAGATAAACAACAGGAAGTAAATAGCTAACTATAGATACTTACTAAGTGGGCCCCCTTAGCAAGCATCAACCAATTTAAACAAGAATTGAACTCAAAACGTCATTAGCTTTTTATTCATGAACTCGAAATCACGTACATGGTTGTTTTGCTTGTAAGAAAACTTTAACACAAAGCTCTTCTTTTCATTATAATAGTAACCTTAATACACTCTGTTCTATCTCTACTCTCTAGTCTAATCTCTTCTTTATCATCTCTCATTCACTCACGTAGGAGGAACATTTATTTAAAGAGAAATAGCTAACTAACTAACTAACAAAGAAATATGCAGATATAAATGCCGCCTGAGATTGAATAACATATTTCATAAATGCAAGTTTATTTGTTCAATAGATTCAGAGGAAATCCAGAACTCCACTCTTCCTAGATTGATGACCCATTTAGTTTCTTCCCAATGACCCGGACAAAGAATCCTCGCTTGAAACGACTCCTTCGATGGTGTGTTGGAAATAGCTTTTTCCGCAAGGCTGTGTTTTGTCGTGCATTGACTTGTTCATACCAACTTTTAACAACCTATAGAACACATGGCAATAGAGGCAAAAGAAGGCATGCACTCATAATAGCACGATACTCCTCATTAATCACATGCATCAATTCATCTTACTTATCCAAAAATTACATATATCATATCAATCAATTGGGAGGTCAAAATAGGGTAATGAACATAGTCATATTAAGATATTTAGGCTGCAAGAATATAGGAATGCTTGTCATAGAATACTACCCATTAACATGAAAAGTTTATAACCATAGAGTTTAAAACATCCATAAAAGAGAGCAAGGGCTTTTAAAACTATAACATGATATCCATACTATAAACATATTCTAGGCTCATCAGTATCTATCAAGGGCCTTCCGTATTCACATTCCATATTCTCTCTAACTCTAAGTTTTCATTTTTATAATGTTTTCACCTTGTTCTTTCTGTAACTTCCAATGTTTGTATTTTACATTCCAAGATTTGTATGTTTGTATAAATATTATAAATAGTTTAATCAAGTAGAAATAAATTAATATAGGACTAATAATATTGTTATTTTTTAATCATAAATAGTAATATATCATCTTTTTTTAGTCTTATCTAGTGTAGGGATTACTTAAATTATTAAACTATTTAGAGAATTTACTTTTCTAAATTTATATTTTTGTGAACCAAGAATACTTCTTCATGCTCTATTCACCTATCTAAAAATAATATTGTGTAGTCTTCTAAACAAATATTATGTTAATTTTACAATTTTTACCCTATAACATTTATTCTCTTGTTAACCAATGTGTCATATTTTACGCTTACATCCAAACATGCCTTCATCTTCTTAATTTAATCATATGAATTACTTTATCTATTTATATGTTCAACTCCATCTTTCCACCCTTACTCATTTGTCCCAAACCCTAGAATGTGATCCTGGTGATGGTGAAAATGGAATTAATCATGAGAAGACCCTTAATGTTGTTTAGCATAAGTAAATTTGTTGAATCAACCAACATTGTTTCTATCCTTCAAGAAAAAAATGTTATCAATGATAATATACTTCATATTAATTCACTTCTTCATGCCATATGAAAAATATTATAAACCATTTTAAGGGCCTAGATTGAGTATAAGTTGTGAGGAATATTGTGAACTAACATACTACCTTTTTGTAAGCATTAATAAACAAAGAAAACCACACTCTTATAGTTATCCTTGAGTGGAATAGTTGAAATTGGGTGTGCTTTATGTCCTAAGCCATATGATAGCATGTGAATCATCCCAATTTAATCAATTTCAGATAGTTACATTCAATGACCTTGTTCACTTTAAACAAGGTTGCAAGAAAAAGATAACATATTTCATTTTTCATTATTAATCACTTTTCTTAAATTCCTTATCCTTTTTTTTATGTTTATTGATTTTTAACTAGTAATATTTTACATTGCATTTATGGTAAGATTATTATTATGCATTATTCTTCTTTCCTATAATTATATGCGGCACTCTATGATTATTAGAAAATAATGAGTTAGTTTGATGTGATTTCTTTAGCTACCCCATCTACATACTTCTTGTCAAACATATACATTATGATATTCTTATTATATAAATGGCATAAAATTCTTCTCCAAAAAACCTTAATATCTCCTATTTATGAAACAATTAGATAAAACCATTTCACTTAATCTTGGACATTGACAATATACTTGAATTGATAACACAATAAATACTTCATATATATTGTTAACCCTCTTTTCACTGTTCTTTATTAGATCATTTCTAACATTATCATGTAGAACTACCACCCACCTAACCACTCAACATAAACCTACTACTTCCCAAAATATATTTTCTAAAATCATTTTTATAATATTGTTGTATCCTAAATTATGACATTAAGAGGTGCATTTTATTGCAACACCTTATCAAAATTATTATTGACTATAATATCACCAAGGTTTCTAGAATTAATAATAGGGGAAGTAAGTCAATCATTCTCCTTAGTTAGAACACATCAATATATGCCAAACCATTCCCCTAACAATCAAACACAAACTATCTGGATCCTTCCAATTTTTTTTCATTTGTTCTCACTTCATATCCATGTCCTATCTTACCCAAGGTGTATGAGGAACCTTATTTTGATCCCTCTAATTTTTCGAATATGGTGGGTACATTAAATTTTTATCCTTTTTATTCTATTTCTAGATCTACTCTATAATATAACATCACAATATTGTTGGAAATATGAACAATAACCCAAATGAAGCTACACACACTTCAAAGGATCAACCATGAAGAATACCATCCACATGAATAAGAAAGTGTTGCAGCATGAGCAAGACGAGAACTTGATCAAATGATGATATATATATTGAATTGAGCTAGAATGATTTACAAATGTACAAGATCCTTCCTTATATATGCAAGGATAGATGTAGTTTGATAACCACCTTGGTTACAATCATTAAATGCCTAAAGCACAATTATAAATGCATGAGTGAAATATTAAATGCCTAGATAACTACATTCCTATTAACGAGATATGATCCCATTAAATAGTAGTTTCTAGAATGCCACATAGTAAACTAACTCCTAAGTAAACTTATTAATGATGTGAATAGGTCTTCACTAATATCTAGCTAGGAAATGTCCCATTTGCACTTCCAAGTAGATTAAATTATCTATTAATAAGTAAACTCCTTGATCAGACATAGTATCGATCCATATTTGTTTGAGTCCTATTTCCTAAACATTCTAGGATCTTAGTTTGAAATCTTAGATCTCTTAATAGGTTCCTACAGCTTGCCATGGCTCATCCCCAATAAGTCATCCCCGGTGACTTCAGCTCTTATGTAGAATTAAGTAGCAGACAAAACCTATACCTCAAATATGACCAAGGTTTTGAAGAGTTTGGAACCACACGAAGTGCTCTCTCTTCCTATTAATCATAAGGCAGAAAATAGCTATTTTGAAACTCGTAACCATAAAAACGAATTGTTATAATTGTGGTGATTGTAATCCCCGACCTTGACTATGCGCAATTTGTTTACTGTGGTGTAATTAAAAGTTATAATGTGTTGTGACGTCGAAATGTCGTCTAGATAGCGAGACGGCGCTTGGAGTCTATAAAATATGAAAAACTATCGATATCTAAACAAACAGTGAGTATTTATTTGATTTGCAGAGGAAGATGGAAGTGGAAGCGTTAATCGGAAAGATATTTTCGATAATCGGGTTTCTGACATTATTACAGAACTATCTTCCCCCGCAAGTACGCCAAATCGTGAGGCAATGGGTGATGCGCGTTTGCGACCGTGTAAATCTGCGTTGCTCCGTGAGCCTCCCAGAGTTCAAAGGGAAGCACGGAATGAACAAGAACGAGCTGTATGCGGACGCGGAAGAGTACGTGAAAACTCTAGAGAGCGCCTCGGTAGCTCGCAATCTAACGGCGTATCGAGGGCAGAATGCGAGCGAGGCGGCCATCTCTCCCGACACAGACCAACTCATCCACGATTCCTTCCGCGGAGTGACAATGTGTTGGACCCAGCACACCACCTGCCAAACCATGGACGGAGAAACTGCGGAGAGACACGCCTACACTCTTAAAATGAACAAACTAGACCAGAGCCTCCTCAAGGCCTATTTGAAGCACATATCGGAAAAGATAGCGGAGTATAAACTGGGCAAAAGGAAACTGAGATTGTATACCAACAGCCGCTCCAGCGCCGTGCGCGGGCAAGGTTGGAATAGCATGTCTTTCAAGCACCCCTCCACCTTCCACACGCTCGCACTCGACCCCTCCATAAAGCAAAAACTTATCAACGACCTCGATCGCTTCAAGGCCGGCAAGGATTTCTTCCGACAGATCGGCCGCGCATGGAGACGCGGTTACCTTCTTCACGGTCCTCCCGGAACAGGAAAGTCCAGCTTAATCGCCGCCTTGGCGAACTACATGAAATATCATATCTATGATCTTGAACTCACCAAGGTCTCCGACAACCAGGAGCTCCGTGCTCTTCTCACCCAGACGAGCGAGAAGGCGATTATTGTTATCGAAGACATTGATTGCTCGCTCGATCTTACTGATAGAGGGTCCAAGGAGAAGGCCAAAGTAAACAGGCTGCAAAGTCAAGTTACTCTTTCTGGTTTGCTAAATTTCACAGACGGATTGTGGTCATGTTGTGGTGAGGAGCGTATTATCATCTTTACTACCAACCACCCTGAACATCTCGATCCCGCTCTCCTTAGATGTGGGAGAATGGATGTCCACATCGAGCTCTCTTACTGCAACTTCAATGTGTTTAAAATTGTCGCTTTCAATTATTTGAGAATTGAAGCTCACGAGCTCTATCCTTTGGTGGAGAAGAAGATAGCTTCCGGGGCAGAGATGACTCCTCCGGAAATTATAGAAATTCTCATGAGTAAAGCCGACTGTCCTGACGAAGCAGTGAGCATTGTGATTAGTGCGCTGGATGCCAAGATTAAGGAAAAACAAGCGCAATGTCAGTCCCAATCTTCGCAAACGGAGCGGGAAGAAAAATACGTCACGAAGGCTGCGACAAATCCCGGAAATGGTCCCACAGAAAACTCTTAAGAGTTAGGTTTCCTGCTGTACATGCACGTCCTAGACTGAGTACGTGGCCCTATGTATCACCTCCATTATAGTTATAGCTTTCAAAGTTCACTATACTAGGCCTCTCTCCACTTTAGGTTTTAAAAACACATTAGATTTAACAATTACAAGTGTAAATGATTGTCAATTGTGATATTTTTTATAGTTTTTTTATAATTAATTTTGGTTATATTAAAAATTTAAAAAAATTCTTCATTTACTTTAATTTCATTTGGTTAATAGTAAATAATAATAATATATAAATTTTAAATAATTTGTGAGTTTTAATGTTTTATCTTAATGTATATTTTCTCATTGTTAAAAGGAATAGTCACACTCATAAGAAATGGATTTTCAAACCACTAATCATCAACTATTGATTAATGAAGATTCACTAAAGAACCAAATAGTTGAATCTTGACATAATGTCATAATGTATACTCCTACATGCTATTTCATTATTGATTAAATTTGGGAAGATTATAACTAAAAATGCAAAGATTGATCATGAGGCTACTCTCCAAGACTTTGATTTTCAACTGAAAATTCTTATAATTTTTGTCATTCTAATATCATTGACACTCAAATTTATATGTCGATCCCAATTCCAACCATGCAAAAGATAAATACTATATCCATACCCATGGTTATTCTACATGATTCTATTAGGTTGAATTTTAACTTCTATGGAATAGATTTTGGGAACTCTTTACCCCTTGGGCCCATTGCTCTCACATCATCTACTACACAAACATCTCCCACATTCATACACATCATAGATCTTCTAACACATGTCTCTAGTTTCACTACCTTTTGCAACAATTTTATCTTTCGATATTCTGTTATAGTAAAGCTCTTCCAATGGTCACTGAAAGATATCCTGTTGGATTGTTTTTTCTCATTTCATGAAAATTTCGTAAACAATTTTGAAGTAGTAAATTAGTTCTTACAACATTTTGAAGAAAATGTTGGACTAAAAATCATGTTCACTAACCTCTTTTATTGTAAGAAAAGACAAAATAAGAATGTAGCTAACTTTATCTTTTGATAACAATCTATTTTCTTACAATTTTTTTATGTGTTTCCAGACTCCAATCTAGAACATGTTTTCAATGATAATGTGTAGCCTACATTGTAAGGTAATTTTTATCAAAAAAATACAATTCCTTTGCATTTTTTATATTATCCTCAAAAATTGGAGAGAGGCACATAGAAGCCAAAAGATCATAAGCCTCAAAATGGAACGAAAATAAGGAAGAAACATTATGATAGCTTTTGAAATAAAATAAAATTAAGGCCCTCCCACAACGTCAAGGTAGGCATTGAAATCCAATAGCTAGTAGAGGTTTGTGATAGTCTCCAAGTTATTTATTTTTTCCAAAAATTGACACCCCATGCCCACCATTGCTCTGTGTTGTGCCAATGTGACCAAGAAAAAGTTTCTAAGAAATGGAAGACACTCAACCTCGCCTGTGGTCTTGGTTTTTCTCACTTCTTGAAAATTTTATAAATAGTTTTGAACTCATAAATTAGTTCTTACAACATTTCAAAGAAAATATTGGACTACTAACTCATGTTCACTAACTGCTTTCACTGCAAACAAGGACAAAATGAGAACATAGATAACTTCATCTTTTGATAACAATCTCTTTTCTCACAATTATTTTATGTATTTCTAGACTCCAATGTAGAATATGTTTCCATTGATAATGTGTAGCCTACATTGTAAGGTAAGTTTTTAATGAAATATGATTCCTTGATATTATTTTATATTGTCCTACATGATTTTAAATAGTTATGAGTCAATAATTTGGCTTTAATTAATTGAATTCCTCTAATACCAAAGGTTGTGTCGTGTCTTCTAAAGATTATAAAATAGATAAGTATTTTCAACAAAATGAAAACATTATAAACAACTCTCAATCCTTTAATATCCCTTCTTTGGTGCCGTAGAGATGTATATTTTATAAACCTATTTGATTTTCTCCACAAACTAATACAAAAATTATTTAAAAATGATCAAATTCAAATTCCATGATCACTTCCAACTATTTAACCTCTCCCTACTTTGAATGAAATGATATTAAAATATGTATGCATGGTTGAAAAAAAATAAAAGGCAAAAATATTCAACTATATATATTGATAGTAAAAGGAATTACATAAGTATTATAGAAGCTAAAAATATGAGTGTAGCCAAGGGACCAAAAAATATAGTCAAAATATAGATAAAATATCCCCAAAAATCAGAGAGAGGCACAAAGAGGCCAAAATCTATCATAAACCTAAAAATGGAACAAAAAGGTGGAGGAAGCAAAATTATGATAGCTTTTGAAATGAAATAAAATTGAGGCCCTCACACATCTGGGGAGGTGTTGAAATTTAATAGCCACTACACCAATTCCTTTTGCTCACCTAAATCAAGTAGGGCCACATGGCGTGAACTGATGTTCATGTTTACCCTATAACTTTTAGGAGGCCTGATGAAATCGAAACCCAAGATCATCTTTGCTTATTTTATATCCTAGATAATGGGATTTTTCATTATAAATTTTAAGAATTGGTTTGTAATTACCCCTACGAAGGCCATATTATGGCATGAGAAAGTGAGATGGATAGGAGTGTCTATTCTCAACATGTGCATCAAACAAGGTTATGAATAATAATAATAGAGTTATTAACCCACACCTATAAATAGAAAGAGCTCTTTATTCACACACATTTAAGCCAAGAGGGAATTTATTTTTGAGATCTTTTATATTAGGAGAAGCACAATAGTAATTTTTAAAGGCTTAATTACAATTTTTTTTTTTTTAAATTGCCACATGCCCACTCAATTATGAATTATTCTGAAGTCAAGTTGACATTAGTGGTATAGTCATGGAATGACTAGATAAATTGTACAACCACCACCAATTTGCACCTAAGTGATCAATAATACTAAGGATTTCTAGTTGGTTGAGAAATTATATTAAAAAGAGAAAATAAATGTAAATCCCATCCAAGAAGAGAAATGAGGTATGATAATTAATGTATTCAAATTATGTATGCATAACTTAATGACAATACCGAAACATGTCAGGTATTCGTAATGCATTGGAGATAGAGTTTATGAAACTTACTCATGGATGCAAGGAGGTGCCATGTGTTGAGAAATTAGAATACTAAGAGGGAGGGCTGAATCAGTATTCTCCTAAACCAATTAGTCATAATCCAACCAATTGTCAAAACATATTTAACTGCAGTAATGTATGAGTACATGAAGAAAGACAAAAGACAACATAACACATGAACACCAAGATTTTTACATACAAAACCAAAGGAGGGAAAAACCACAGTGAGGATTAACTCATAATATATTATATAGTTATAAGATATTACAAGGCTCACCACCATGACTAACTACTGTTAAAAAGTATCACAACTTGAAAATAGATACAAAATAAAATGGCTACACAACCAAGGTTTGAACTGATACAAAATTCACCTTGTGCTAAATTTCATTCCAATGAAGTTTTGAAAATATCTATTGAGTAGTCCTAAATAACATACTATAACTGTCTAAGCTGATCTTGAAACATGAGTGAATTTGGACCAAAATATTAGATCCAGATGACACAAAAAATATTTTACCAAATTAGGCAGAATTGATAACAAACATTGTTGGCATCAATGGCAACATAACAAAGTGTTCATTATTAGTTATTTCAACAATCTCCCCCTTTTTCATTGATGGAAACATGTACCAAAAGTGAATTCTAACACTCGAACCTAAAAAAAAACTTATCCCCCAAACATAATATAAAAACTCCAAACTTCTCCTAAATCTGCTTCAAAAAATTGTTTAAAATTCTCCAAACGATTCCAACACAATTTTATCACCAAACCTTCTAACAAGTTCCATCTTCTGGATTAGTTGGATAAAGATTTATCTTCTCAAGTTTTTCAACTTTAGTTACAGAACTTGCTATAAGTATATGCTTTCATTTTACAAGGTCTCCAAGCTAACCAAATCACCAAATAACATCCTCTTTCTACCTTTGTAGGGTGAAAAACATTTTTTGCAAGTTTGAAATTGTTGTCCAAGAGGCATAGTTTCTATCTTTCGAGAGATCATAAGTTCCAAAGGCATTGATCAACTATGACTCTATTGAGTCCATTAGGTCCTTAATTCCTTAAGCACCATCCAACCATCTCATGCACTATAAGAGTAATGTTTGGGCCTCATCTTCACACTCCTTTACATCTTCCAATAATATCATAACCTTGCTATGTGTAGTTGTACATCTGTCCCGAATTTCATGTAATATTTTCTCCATAATCCTTGACTCAACTTCTTTTGTAGCCTACTCCTTTATTCTAGAAGTGTATTCCCTGAATGAATCAACCAAAAAATTTATATTCTCAACAGGTGTTAAAGAATCATGAATAGTTATATCAGGGGATTCATCCTATAGAACTTTGATGGCATCATTAATTAACTCAGTCCCCTTCTGATGAGTTTCTATGATTTCTTTTCTCTTGAAGGTAATAAAAGCACCTCCAATCTCCATTCTCTGATCAGGTGGGATTTTAGCTAGGTCAACATAGCCTTGTTGCAACAAGAGTTGAACCAACTAGGGAGGAATGATAGGTTGAATCCTTATTTTCTTTGTCAAATGATCCTTGAGAGTGTTGTTGAAGGATTCTCTGAGTGACTTTTCTAGCTTTGTGGTCTTTTGGGATTCTTCTTCATTTATTTCAACTGTAGATTCCTATTTATTCTATTATCTCTTGTATTCTTCTTCTTTTCCAAAGTTACTTTCCTTTTCTTGTCTTTATTTTCATCCTTCTTGTCTGAATCATCATTATCATCATTATTCTTTTCATCTTTAACTTTTTCTTCTTCTCCATATTTATTTTCATAATCTTCATTTAGTTTGTCCTATTGATTTTCAGTATTATCACTAACATCATTTCTATTTTGATCTTCAGTATTTTTTCTGGTTGTGTTCTTAGTGTCATCCAGAGGAGAAAATATCTCCAGAGTTGCATGTGTATCAAAAATTGTATTCCCTAGAACATCTAAGTGTGGAGTCTCATCTGTAGAATATGAATTTACCTCTTTGATTACTTCTTCTTGAAAAATAGGTGAATTGGATGTGGGAGGAATATTTTCCTCTTCAATAGTAGAATTATATTTACTAGGCTCCTTGACTTGATCTATATCTGACGTAGGATCAACAATCGTTACATATTTTAGTGTCATGTAGCTTACTGTATCAAACATTTATTATTTTAGCTTTTCTATGATGTCCTTCTCTCTAGTCATAAGAATAGTAACTCTATGTTTTACCCTAAACTACTATGTGTATGCTTCTAGCATGGTGGCCTTATCATCCTCAAACAAGGAGAATCTAATCTTTTTCAAAGCATCAGATTTGATCTTGCTATCTATTTTGACTGCTCTATGTCATCTTTTTACCAAAGCTTCCCATACAATATCCATTACTTTTTCCATCATGTTGTCCATACTTTCATCCATAATGATCATACACTAAATAAAAGCATCTATAATGGTTTTCTGATCTTCCTCATTAACTTAATCATATAATTTTGAAGTGATTTTTAATAAACCATTATCTTCTAACATATTGTTAATCAAGGATTCCAAAATTACAAGTGGTCAAGCACTTACTAGAGGAGGCTTGGACTTATTATTTTTAGGCTTTTAAGTGCCTTAATCTATTTTATTTTCCTATTTCTTCTCATGCATGCGAATTATGAAAGCTTCTTTCTCATTTTCCATCTCTTCTGCATCAAACGAATCTAGAATATTATGTTTGGCTCTTTTTTATTAAGTATTATCCTCTTGTGAGACACCTTCTCCACTAGTGGATGTACTGTTTCTTTTCTTCCTCTTCAATTTTCTTTCTTCCTGTAAACCAAGTTTAATTTATTTTTTTACAACATCACTTAAGTTCTGATCGTTGGAAATTATTTTTTATTTTTTCTTCCAAAGGTAGCCGGAGGTTCTACTGGAGGTACATTCTTCCTTTTTGAATTCTGAGTGGTAGGTCCAGAGGATGTAGATACATTAATTGTGGCTAGAGAATTGGGCTCCACTTTAATTCCTTAAACATTATCTATGGAAAAAGGTTTTGGCATTGCACAGGTAGAGGTGGAAGCTGATATTCCTTATCTTTGTGGTTCAGAGGACACACCGAGAGTCTTAGCTACTTTATCTTTTCTCTAGATGTTGTAACTTCCCTCAATCTATCAAAATATTCTTTTGAGAGGCAATACATTCCAAAGACTTGATCAACCTATTTTTTTAACCATTTGGCTCTAGAAGTTGTTGCAGTCTCCAAGTATTCTTTTGTAGATTTATCCTCATATGTGCCATGTCTAGGTAGAGAGGGGTCCTTAGGCCTGCTTAACAAAATTTCAATGTATTTCTCAGCCACTATCTCATCGACTTCATATCCCAAAGGTTCAACCCATATTGTTCTAGATTCTACTACCTCTATTATACATTCATCAGTGGAAACAAGAAAGGTTATGCCATTTGCATACTTCTCCACTAAACTCTTAGGAACCATTTCTTTATCATACATCTTGCTTTGAAATAAAAAGAAAAATACAATCATTGCATCAGTCTATGCATTTTAATTTCCAATATAGTGTAGATAGTCAAAAATTTGATGTGTAATTGGTTTTCTTTCATCCCATATTATTTTCTTAATTTCGGGTAACTCTCTCATGTAGAAAAGAAAGAAAACAATCAATGTTCCATACTTGAAATAATATTTCTTAGTTTTGGTTTTCTACAAATTCTCCAAAAGTTGTTGCTAGAGCAACTGAGACAAGTCATAATCCTTCCCATTTACCACCATATCATAGGCAACATAAATTGCAGTTGTAGATATTGAGTTATCTCTAAATTTTGGAAATAGATTTTGAGACCGATCATTATAGATGCACACTTCATTGTAGGATTGGTAATGGCTTAGTTTTTAGTGCCCTTCTATCGAATGTGGCACTAATTAGCTTCATAACTACATCATTCTTCATAGACTTCAACAAAGGTATGGGTCTGGTATCACACAATCCGGTCACAACCTTAATTACATCCTTTGAAATCAATCCAGGAACATTATTCCACATGAACTTATCATGCATTCTACATAGGGATATCTTTACATACTTTGCATCCAAATTACTACTTTAGAGTTAGGAAACCAATTCCAAATATCTAGCTTCTTTCGTACTAGGTTTTCATATTCTAGTTTCACCAGCAATTTTTCTCTAGTTATCTCATCTTACCATAAATCCTTGAGCTCTTGGTGATTATACTCATCCAATTTGCACCATATATAGATTCTTGTGTCTTTAATGGGTAAAAACTTAATTAAAATCTTTAAAAATGCACCATCAGGGTCATTCTCAAACACTTTTCATGAAAATCTCTTGAACTTTAGACTAGGTCTTTCAGTAAACTCAACTAAATTTGGAGTAGCCATTGTAACCTCAATTATATCATCAAATGTCTATAAAAATGCTTCAAATATAAACCTAGAAAGAACATATAGCAATAAATACATTTTTCGTGCTTCAACAAGAACTAGGGTTTGAGTCAATTCACTTTGGTTCACTTCAAATTCTCCTAAAATCACTCTACTTTATTTCAAATATGCAAAATTGATTTAAAAATTGATTGGGTTTTTCACTTTATACTTTACTGATCTACCCTAAATTTTCATTTAGTTGCTCAACTTCCCAAAAGTTGGTAAGTATTTCTTTGAAATACTATAAACCCTAAAAATCTCTGCAATATCATAGATTTGCATATTTTCAAGCATATTCTTTTCTAAAATCTTAAACATACCAATCTACACCATATATCTTCATGTCACTGCTTAAAATGTTATTATTCTAGGGGGTTGTTAGATTTTTCTATTACTTGCCCATTAAGCCTACCATGGGCTCAATTTTTAGAAGAGATATATTGACCAGATGTTGGTACTGATGGATTTGATTGATTTTTATTCTTAATTTCCTCCTTTTCCTTCCAGATCTTCTCCATTTCTTTCTTGACTTCATTAGGATCAACTTTCTTCACTGGATTATTCCTTTGTTCCAGATTAGTCTGTCTTCAATTCTTACTTCTGCATAATCTTGAAATGTGTCTAGGCTTGTAATTATAGAGCACACCATTTTTCTGACCAAACATATTTCTATTCATCCTTGATCTACACTGGTTAGCCTTATGCCCAAATACATTACATGTATAACAATAGCCATTGAAGTATTGAAATATTCTACCATTATTGAATATGTTCAACATCTGAATTTTTTACTTAGTAGCCCTACATCAATTTATTGCATGCAAAACATTGTCTAGAAAAGGATCTAAAATTATGATTCACTCTACTTTTACATTATATAGCCTTATGTCCAAATTTATTTCGTGAAAAATAAATACTAATAAAATGAGCATACCTTTCAACATTTGGTTGTCTAATGAGCAGTCTTCTAGTGTTGCTTCTTTGATTCTTTAATTATCTTACATTTCCTTGAGTCTTCTTTTGATTTTCAACCTTGTTATATGTTTGATTTTTCTTTGAACTTTTTCCTTCTTCATGTGCCAAACCACTTTTATCCTTAGGAGGTTTTTGAATTGTAATTAATTCATCAAGCATTGTGGTACTTCTTTTCAATTTTTCATCATGATCTCTTTCTTTCTCTAGATAAGACCTTAGGATTACCACCTCTTGTTCAAGCTTTGTACATTCATCATACTTTCTTTGTATTTTAGCATTCAAAAAATCCCCAATTCTCTATTTTGCTTCCACTTGTACTTTTAGTCTGTTGATGTCTTCACTTTCCTTCTTCAATTGTTCATTAACTTCTCAGTGTCTCTCTTCAAACTTCTTGATTTAATCTCTCATATTTTTGATACATTCATTTGCTTCTCCTAGGCTTTCCTTCAAGCTTTTTTTCTCATTTTCAACTTTTTCAAGATCTTCAAGAGCATCTTTGAGTTCTTCTTTGTCAAACATGCAATAATCTTCTTCAAATTCAATTACAATATCATCCATGTGTTCAACCTCCAAGATCTTCCTCAAGTTGTTAGGATTTTTAAAAGGAACAAAGCTTTGATAACAATTTTTAACACCCAAAATACTAGAGGGGGTGAATTAGTATTCTCCTAAACCAATTATTCATAATCCAACCAATTATCAAAACATATTTAACTACAAATATGAACAAGTACATGAAGAAAGACACATCACAACATAATACATGAACACTGGGATTTTTATGTGGAAAACCTAAGGAGGGAAAAACCATGGCGAGGATTAACTCACAATATATTATAACTGGTTATAAGATATTACAGGGCTCACTGTCCTTAAAAAGGTTCACAACCTAAAAATAGACACAAAAAAATGCTTACATAGCCAAGGTGTTAACTAATACAAAATACACCTTCCTTGTGGTGAATTCAGTTCCAATATATTTTTGAGATCAAAACACTAGTCTTCTTTGTACTCGCTCAACATATACTTCAATTATGTTCTTATACTAACTTCACACATATGAATTCATAAATATACATGAAATAAGATCTTACACACACATCATATATTTCACATCAAGCTTCGCATCATCTATGTGATGCTAAATTATTTCACATATATACCTAATTACTTCCACATACATCAATTAGGCTAGCCTAATTAGATGTAGCCCCATTTCAATTCAAAACACTTTGTCAACTTCATACATGGAGACAAAGTCTTTAGGCTCAAAATAAACATGAAAAACATGAATTAACGTTGAAACATATGTAAAATAGATCCCCTTAATATCCACAACACATATTAATCTTCATAGCATAACTTCAAGCATTGGGTCAGCCAGGGAATAGACTCAACCCACAAAATAAGCCAAACCATCAAGCATTGATCATCCATGTAAGCATATAAGAATTCACCATTTGGAATGTGTGTAGTGCTAACACTTGTAAACCTTTTCTCAATTTTTTAGTCTAAAACCAAACATTGAAGGAATGCAAACAAAATAGCTTTATCAACTTGTATAGTTTTAGCCAAAATATAGTTTTTTCATCTTCTATCACTTGTAACTTTCAGCCAGATTAACCAAAAAATTTGAAACCTTGAGAATAGGTGTATTGAGTAATCCCAAATAACATATTGTAATCATATAAGATTACCTTGAAACACGAGTGAATATGAACTAGAATACCAGATCAAGATGACACAAAAAATTGTTTTACCATATCAAGAATAATTGATAACAAATGTTGTTGGCATAAATGACAACACAACAAAGGGTTCCTTCATTATTTCAAAACCATGTATTGATATAATTGGTGATGGATTTTGCTAAAATTAGTGGCAGTTCTTAGATATGCTACAAACCTACTAGGATTTTGTTGGATAGTTTTAAGGTATTCTTTCTTAGAGAGCCCATGGCCATATTTTTTAGTCGCCACCTTTTTAACTCACCGTGGACCCCTTGAAAGGACCAAAAAATCATACAACAATAATTTCCACAATTAGGGGCTATTTTGGGGAGTTCTTACACGCCACATCGCTTAATGTGGGTGGATCGAGAGAATCAATGAGAAATATTATTTGAAGATTATGGGCGATGCATGAAGACTACATAACCTTGTTACTTCATGCTAATAGCTATAACTATTTAACTATGGACTCTAAATTATATTAGATTGAGTTCCATGGGCAAGCACATAAGAACGATTTTGCACTATGGTCCCCACCAATCACACAATAGGATTTGCTAACTGTAGACATGAAAATAATCCTAATTAACATGATGCATCTAATCACGCTTCAATTAACTTCATTTCCTCTATTAATTAAATAAATCAATTTAATTAATTCATTAAGCTTCATCACACTTCATTAAAAATATCAAATTATTTAATTAATCTCTTAAAGTTCCTCCATTTAATTAAATAAACCCAAATGTTTAAATACATATCTAAATATTCTTTATCTTCTCATTCAATTTAAATAAATCCAAAAATTTAAGTTGCACGTCACAATCACCTAACATTAGCTTAATTAATCAAATCCATGATTAAAACTAAGTCTAATCCATGTCACATCCTCTAGATAATCCCACTTGCACAATAAATCATTTATTTTGATTTATTAAATCTCTATTTTCTTCACAAGGCATATTCCCAAGGAATATTCCCTCATTAACTCCATTTGTTTGACTTTTTTGTCCAAACAAATTCCCCCCCAAAAACTCTCAACCATATTCATTTAATGCTATTTTCAAATTTCAAATTTCAACTAATGGAATTTATGGGAACATTCATCAAAACTTGCACATCCTTGGCCCATTCACATGATGAAAAGTGGCTTCTTCCTATTGGTTGGAGATTAGTCCCACATTCGTCCACTTTGCTTCTTCTTTTCTCAACCACATCTATAAATTGAAGGCTTTTCTCCTTCATTTCCATCTACAATTGGAGCATTCTTACTATAGGAATTTGAGTTCATCTTGCATCTCTTTGGATATCATCATCTTAAGGTTTAACAAGGATTTGGAAAGGGCTCCTTTACATATCAAGGGTGCACCAATCCAATATGGAATAAGTATGAATTTTCTTTTCTAATGCTTTCATTTATTTGTTTTAGTTGGTATTTTGTTAGCATTATTAACCATGTTCAAATATTTCATAGGAGCATGTAGTTTGTTGCATTTGATTTGGCATATAGGATAATATTTGTCAAAGTTTTATGTGCAAATTATGAGCTTACACTAACTATTCTTCGGGTTGGCTATGGATTGCATCACCTTCACATGTGGCTATGGGGTGGGGGTGTAACCTTATTCTAGTGCCACACAACTTTGAAACCTCAACACATAGTGCAATGCACTAGATTTTTAAAGTTTTCAAGTCCAATAAGAGCTTCTATATTGTAGAAAGCAATGTTGATACTACATGTTATTATTTTACCACAAGGCCTTGTTGAGGATGCCATTTATAAAAGAAAAGAGTCATTATTTGTCTTTTAACTAGCACATGAGAACACCTCATGCTTAGACACTTCGAGTAATAATTTGTACCCACCTAGTATGTTGGGATATTACTTGATCATGGAAACTCCAAACTTGGTTGGATTAAGTTTTGCATGTGGGTGCTAAAGGCTGGGATTGCCTCACATTATCAACATTATTGGCTGAATTTTTTAGTGGCTATGGAATACACCACCATATCATGAGGCTATGGAATAGGGGGGCATATCCTTATGCCAACACCACTCCATTTTTTTTGTTGATATGTGGAGACAGTGCAAGTGTCATATGACAACTATGCACTTATTCTAAAAATTTGGATTTTGAGCACACCAAGAACATTATTTTTACGTAAGCCCCTAGTGCTAAAAATGATATTTATTTGTTGGATTAGTGCATTAGCAAGAGTACAAGAAATTCTTGGCAATATTGAAATTCAATACAACCGACATTATTTTATGTGAGGAATCCTAACCTTGTTGAAGTCCTACACACTAAGAGAAAAGTTAATTACTTAAAAGAGATCATCCTTTATGTGGTGGGATTAAATATTAGCTAGAAGTGCTAGTGCATGATATTTAGCAAGATCTAATTGGTGAAGTTGTAGTGCCCTGATAGCTAAATCACATACCATATTGGCTTGTGTATCTACTACTTTGTTTCTCTCTCTCTAATAATGTGTGATTTGGTAAGAGTTGAAATATGGCAGCACTTTGATTCTTTATTTTAGTATTATTTTTAGCAACCAACTAATTGTATTTGATTGCTTATCTACATTATTTATAATCATAAAATCCACCTCGATCTAAATGTGTTTGATGCCTAATGACTTTGCTAATTTTAGGCCTACAAGTAGTGCTTGTCCTTTAACCTTATTATTTGTGACATTTTGAAGTTTTTTCTAACCTGTACTAATAATGCTACTTATATGGTTCCTAAGTACATAGGCAGCTCTAGAACCTCCTAGATTCTATTGTGACTCCCTATCAAAATTATGTTTTAGCACTCCCATTAGATGGAGACCATACAAGACTATTATAGTTAGGCTTTAGTTTTTAGAACCATGTCCCTAGGTTAGGGGGTGTATCAATTCACATTGGGAATATATCTTTGCATCCTAGCTTGAAAAGATTTTAGTTGTGTTATTTGATTTATATACATTAGACATTACTAATTCAGAAATTAGACTTTCAATTTTACATAAGACTTCTTCCACCTAATTGTTCTCCTTTCTAAATATTTTTCTATTTCTTTTACATCATATACACCATATTATAATTGAGGAGAATAAAGAGTCTTTGTGTAGAAGAGTCCACGAGGAAAATACTGACTGTAGTGATTCTTGGAGGGGTGACCTCCAATCTAGTATCTTTTAGATCCATGTTGAATATTGATTTGATAATTTTCACATTATTAATAAATTGTCTATATTTTCTTTCAGTTGACCAGATAATACACAATTGAAAGGGGTAGGGATACCTAGTTTTAAAATATCTCAAAGGTCAGTATGCATTTTTTTAGAGCCAACCAAGCAACTGAATTAGCTTTTTGAACAATTATAGAGATATATAGCATAATTTGTGTGGCTGGTTGTTTGACTCATTATTTCTTTTATGTATGGTTGATGAGTAGCATAGACTATCTTTGTAACCAATTGACTTGGGAGGGGCACAAATGAGACTGTTAGGAACTGTGGTAAATAATATTGGACACTAATAGAGGAGGGATGAAAGTTGGAACTTTTTATTATCAAGGAAGTTACAACCATCAAAAAAATTGATTTGAAATTAGAGAGAAGGTTATCTTTGGTCATAATATAGTCTTTTACTTTTGAACCCCAATGTTATTTTAAATATATTCTTGCTTCTTCTAGTCCTTCCATTTTGGATAGTGGTGGGAAGCCATTCTAGGAGTCATCCTAGAACATAGTTTTTTCTCCATTATTTATGGACCAAGTTAAATGTGGGGTGATAACTTATCTGCAAGTTATTATAAAGTTTTACGTTAAGGGGTTGAGGAATCCATGTATTTTCTTTGCATGATTTTGGCCCATTTGGAGTTTGGCTTTGCAAAAAAAAATTGTGTTTATTTAGCACCCAAATCTAGGTTCCTTTCTTCTAGATTGTGTAAGCTTGCTCCTAGGTGATCCCACAATAGTGGTTTAAATTTTTTGGCCAAACTTGACATTGAACTAAATTTTTTAACTAAGCATTCACTTTTAGGCACCTATAGCTAGTAAACCATGAGGAATTTGAAGATGATGCAAACTACGGATTTATGAAATTTTTTCTATAGATTCTCAATATATATTTAAAAAAAAAATTGGAATCAAATTGCATTTATTTTTCCATCTCCTTCGAAACTAGTTTTTAACAGTAAACATCATTTTTAAAGAGTGATGTGTACTTGCTAACACAACTTTCTTTTTATGATGGATAATTTATTTTTTTTAATTTAGATTTGTAACTATGCTATCTAGTGCATGTAATTGGTTTCATAGTGTTTTATTCAATATTTTTTCTTAATTAAGTTTTGAAATCAAACCAATTTCAATTTAGACATAGGTTTACTTTCTATCACATAACTTTTTTGTTATGTATCGAAATTCTTTTTTTTTGGATCAAGGATATCAATATCAAGTGCATAAATATTCTTCTTTTTTCTTTTTTGATAATCTACTATTTTTCCACATGGGCAGAACAAAGAGCTTATTTTTCAGTGGAAAACCTACATTCACAAAAAATAAAAAATAAATATAATAATAAAATTATACTTTTTGGGAAGCTTATAATTAGGACTATATACTTACAAAATAAAAAATAAAAAATCATTTGATCCCCTAAAAGGTAAATCAAAAGTGTTCTTTTATCAACAATGATAAGATTTTTTTTTACACGCACTTACTTTATCTTCCAAGCCTTCCAAGTATCTATATATTTGTCTTGCAACGGGGATCCTAGATTCCCACTTAAAATCTTGCTTTCTTGGTAATGAGTCTAGAAAATAGAGTACCAGACATGTGAGTAAGAACCCAAACTAGAAAGGGTATCCTTCTACCAGTGATATTCATATATTTTTGATGAGATTTTCAAGAATTAATCTACAAATATCAAACTTCTTGTTCTCTTTTATAATTTTATGCACCATATACATGGCAATGGGCAAAGAAGAGCTATCTTGATTTCTAAAATAAAATTTATATGAAATGCCATATGCAACATACCTAACCGAGGAATCGACAATAGTATCAATCAACAGTGCTCGAGGATCTTTGTCAACTCCCATCATCTCCTCTACTTCATTTTATTTTATGGTCTTCCTTTCGAGAAGGTCTCCAACATTGCATAACTCGCTGATGGCCTCGATTGCTTCCTTCGAATAAGATTTATCCAACACAATGCTATCGTTCTTGAATTTTCTCAAAAGGAATAAGATAAATTCTCTATTAGTAATCGAAGGGAATTCTCCCAACAAATCCAAACCTAGGGTTTGTAAGTTCATTAATTCGCTTGATTCCAACCCTAATTCCATCTTCTTTATTTTTCAATGATTGAATTCATTTAGAGCTCGACTCCTTTTAATCTTAGTGGGATATTTCCACTCGATCCTTTATTAGAAGGTTGCATTATAGCACTTTAACTTCTTCAAATTCAGCAAAAAAAAATTCTTTTACTTTCCTCTACAACTACGAGAGGTAAACTTGTGTCACATGCTTTTGAATGTCTACAAAGATCTCTCAGAGTGCTCCAAACACTTCAACATCACTCCAAGAAGGTTCTAATTCTCTCTACAATTCCTTCAAATGCTTTAGAAAATCAAAATGACTTGTAATATTATGCTTTATACATCATCATTTTTCCCTCAATCACATTAATTACAAAAGATAAAAAAAATTTCCTTCCACTACATTGAGAAACCCTAATTCACTCCACAAAAGAAAATGCTTGCTCGTTTCTTCTGGTTTCTTTTGCATCACCTCTGTTCAACTATTCCTTACAAAATATCCATGTGCCAACATCTGACAAACTATATTTCTGAGGCTTTAATTGATTTTCTAATAAATATTCCCCTAAGACCATGCTAGGTCTAATTATCAGAGGAATCATTTTCACTAGATGAGGTTACAAACGCATTAGTAGACTATGATTCTTCCTTTTTTTTCCATATCTTGCTCATTTTCTGCTTAACCTCTTCTTTATCAATCTCTTTCACTAATTCATCAAATTCCATTGGAGCAAACTGCTCTCCCTTTTTACTCTTGCACATTTTTGAAATATGTCTCGATTTTTTGCAATTGTTGCAGATTTTATTTATGTCCAAACATGTTATAGGTAGAGCAATATCCATCAAAATATGGATTCATCCTTCTTCCATTGAATATATTCATCATCACCTAACTAATCATCCTTACCTAAGATCTCCATTCAATAGCTTTATGTCCAATCTTCTTGCATGTATAACATTGTCCAAAAAAGGAACCAGAAAACCGATTCATCCTACTCCTACTCTCAGTTGCCTTATGACCAAATTTATTACATGAAAAAAAAAACCATTGAATGATGAGTACCTTTGTGCATTTGGTTGTCTAATAGGTCATCTCCTTCCTAGATTTCTTTTCTTCTTCCCTTTATCTTGAGTCTTCTAATTATTTACTAGATTTGAGTTTTGCATCTTTTCACTAGCTTCATTACCTAATCAAACTTTGTCTAGGTTAGAAGGTTTTTTTCTTGCTATTAATTCATAAAGCTTGATGGAGCTTGTTTTGAAATCATCTTCACACATTTTTCCTTTCTCTAATTCTTCTTTTAGATTCATTACTTCCTATCAAGTCTAGATAAAACATCAGATTTGCTTTGTATCACTATTTTAAGACACTCCTCAGCTCTCTTATTTTCATCCACTTTCATCCTTAGTCTAGATTCTCTCCATTTTCTTGTTTCAGTTGTTCACTCACATCTCCATGTCTTTATTTAAATTTCTTTAATTTATCTTTCAATTTTTGGATGAATTCATTTGCTTCATGAAGATTTTCTTTCATATCTTGGTATTCAATTTCAGCCTTGTCAAGATCTTCAAGGGCATTCTAGAGCTCTTCTTTATCCATTTTTTTAATCTGCAGGATCTCCCTCAAGCTGTTAGAATTCTCTAGAGGAACCAATGTTATGATACCAATTGTTTAATATTCAAGATACTGAGAGGGGGGGTGAATCAATATTTTCTAAAACATATTGAACACACACCTTTAATTACTTTACTACATAGAACAAAGAAGAGCAAGAACAAAACATGAAATCTCTCAACATACAAACACCATATTTTTACATGGAAAAGCCAATGAGGGAGAAACCATAGTGAGGATTAGCTCACAATATATAGTTATATTAATACCGGTTACAAAAGAGGCTCACTGCTAGATACAAAATCTCACTGCTTACATGGACTCACTATCCAGAACTAGAGGCTCACTGCCTACAAAAATTATGGAAACAAAGTGGCTAACTACCAGAGTTTGAACTGATGAAGTTGCACCATAAGTGAAGATTTAGTTCCTTTTATGCTTAGGGTATTCTCTTTCATAGCAATAGACTAAATTTTACCCTTTTATTCACACACTTCGCTTATCAACACATACATGATTGTACTCACACTTGCACATCTCTATTAGCTTCATTAATTTGCAAATCATCTTGTATATATACCTGATATATCCACACGTATCAATTAGGTTGTCCTAATTGGATGAAATTCATAGTTTCAAAAAGATAACTTGTCTGCTTCCAAAATTAATTCAACCGTTTCATGCAACATTATGTCAGTTGGGACCAAAGCTAGGTCACATATATAACCACAATTTATGTTGAGCTATAAACTAATTATTAGGTCAACCATGATTAAACTAATAACTAAATACAATCTTCAAAACCAATGCCACCACTTCATCCAATCATATGAACATACAAGAATACATACATACAAACTTCTAGTGATCATAAGCCTTTTCCCAAAACCTTAAATCATAGTGATTACTGGAGAGAATATGTAGACAAAAATAGTGGATGAAATACCAGATATTCTACACATCGATTCATGGTACCGAACCAACATGGTGAAATCAATGACAATATAAGACTAATATTTTACATACTTTCAACAATTTAATCTCACCACTTACCTATGAATCTACCAGAATTTAATGGTTAGCAAGGGTAAGGATTGGCCAACACTTAATTAAAGGTTCTAGGGCTCTTACTTCTTCATTTAAGGCATTGTGAAACTCGAGAGGGTGATCCCTAGTTGTGTTTTCATTATAATATCCTTATACCATTTTATATCACAAACACTACAATAAACACAAATGATTCTCACACAAATTCTCAATAAGTGACTATATTGTTGAAGTTGGCTGCTTCTCAAGTATAATTCATACTTTGAGCATGAGGATGACAAAACCTCATAACTTTGTAGACCTTTTATAGAATTTGATTTGATGAATGGGTAATGACTGAGTAAATCAACACAACACAATATAATTACTTATCCCACTCCATTGCCAAATCCCTAGAATAGAGTTGGTAATAGTACAAACACAATTTCCAAACTAGACAATATATGAAACTCTAAAATTTTGCATTATAGTATTTTACTATGTTTTTCTAACCATTACTTCATACTAGCATCTTAGTATTAATCTCAATACAAATTTACAACTATATTCAAGTATCTACATTAATTCCTTGAATTAACACACAAGAATAAAGCCATACATCCATCTGAGATCGATGGAGACAAATAAGATAACCTTGATTATATTATTTATAACTTGTGGAACTAATATACAGTAGAGAAAAATGGTGTTGAACTTATGATATTTAGCATTCGATATTGCCATTATTACCACCAATATTACATATGCATATTGACAAACCAAAACCTAGGATAAATTGCTAGGCTAACCAATAACTCCTTTTTATACCTATGTGTCTAAAAAACCTTAATATATTACAACCCAACCTCCTCATTTCAAGCCCTGGAAACCTATTTATAAATACATGGGTGCAAACAAAAATGCAATTACATTTTCATTTGAGGGAAAATTTCACCAAAATTTCAAATATATTCTCTAGATAGCTATACTCAATCATTTGAGAATGAGGGGAAGCGAAATATAACAAAATCCATGTAGTCAGTTGAAGAGGATGAGCCAATCCTCCAAACGGCACCATTTGTTGATGCAACATTACTGAAAACCCGTTCCCACGTAGACCAAAGAAGATTCTCCAATAGTAATGGAGATAACAGTCACACAGTTCCTAGAAAACGCATATCCACTATTAAGGAAATAGAATCCAACACTTCACCATCATAGAAGCCCAAAAGACAACCACATCATCATTGAAGATAAAAACTAAGACACATATTGAAGAAGATGATCCTAATGTAGTGAGGATGGTCTCATCGAAAAAAAAATCTAGGCCAGGATGCTACTCTATTTCATAAGCATCAAAGTATGCTCACCCTCTCTATTGTCATGCTAAAACTAGAGGAGAAACTACTCCCCTTTCATAATCCTCATATGGTACCATAGAAAATAGATAGTGGCTATACTCTGGGTCAGTTTCTCCTTCATCGTCTGAACGGCTACCAAAAATCTCAGTTGGAGAGTCATGGCTCCCCAAATAAGCCTTGTGATACTTGTTTCTTTTCTTTAACTTCTTCTTAGGCTTAACCAATTCCGCCCCTTTAACTTTGATCAATTATTTAGAAACAATTTGGCTCCTTAGATTGTAGGTGCTCACAACGTCACCCTTCTTTTTTTTCCATGGGCCTTATTCTTTCCTTTTGATGATGTGGAAGGTCTGGGTGTCTCATGTTCAGTGAAAGAAATGTCCTCTTAAAATTCAAACACATTGAGTCTTCTTGACCTTCTAGTGGGTTGAGTAGAAACACCTGACTTACCCATCCTTTGAAAACATAGGAGAATAGCTAACCACCAACTAATGAAAAGACACACCAACCAGAAACCCACAACAAAAACAAAAAACCTTTGATACCAGGAAAATTTAAGTAGGCCCAGAGAATGAAACTCTCACACTAAGAAATGCATGATGCAAAATAGAGCTTAGATGAAAACAAACTCACCAAGGATAAACACTTGAATGCTTTTGTAATTGAATATAAAAAAACTCACACACCACCTCATTCTGGCTTACACTTCACAATTCACAAAGGATATAAATTGTGAAATAAATTAGTAGGCAATCTACATTAAGTATAAAAATTAGGAGCATGTATCCATTAATGATCAAATGGTGCCTCACACAAGAGAGCTGAAAACTTAGTCAAGCAACTTTGAATTTGGGTCATCGATCCTTTCAGATTTAAAACATCATCAATGGCGATCTTCAAGCATCTTTTTGGATTTTACAACCCGTGGCTCACAAATGGTGATATTACCACAAAAAGTTACCAAATTTTACTTTTAACTTCATTAGTCACTTGTAATCTAATAATTACCTAACATCAACACATTGGTTTGTGTTCATTCTTTCATATCAGCAAAATACAAAGAGATTACAAATGAAAAAAATAAGTTCAACATTCAATCGCCCATCATGGGTTTTCCCCAACCCTCCAAGGTTCAATTAGTGAAAAGAGAATTGGGGTGATGGAATTAAAACCGTTGGATTACTGTCCCTCTTGGGGACCTTCATTTAACATCATGTATCACTAATACAGTTTACCTTCTCCAAATTATAATAGCGATATGATAATTCACATGATAATATCTCAATCGTTGGATCAAAGACTCATCCTTGATCACATTCCCCCTTCTCCATCACACATTGATGATTCATGCTTCATTATTCAAATCACATCAACAATAGGCAATAAGGTGATGGAGAAATATTAAGACACATGCACCTGTATGAAAATCAAAGGCACAAGATACATCACTCACAAGAGAAACTCAGATAAGTGAAAGAGAGTTTGAACAAAAGACCTCATTGCTCATTGCCAATTTGAAACTCAAATCTTAAAATGGATCAATGATGAGTGATAGGAGAAAATATAAAGAGCACCAAAGGCCATCACATATCGCTAATCCACATTACAAAACACATGAGAAATTAGCGATACAAGAGATACTAGTGATAACATAAAGAATAATCACATCGTGCATCACTAATACAACTTTGAATATTCAAAACAAATCATTGATGTGTGAAATAAAAGAGACACCTCTCATCACTCATCGCTCATTTGAATTCACATTTAAAAAGCTATCAACAATCATTGATAAAGAAGATTGTGAATGTGACCTTAAGTGAAGAATTTAGCACATGCCCATAAGTGGTTTTGAAAAGCGGAATCACCTAGGATGAAAAACAAAAGGCCTCAGTGAACATTTAAAACATATTTTTCAAAGGATGTAAATGCCAAACAAGGTCAATCATATAACCTTGTAAAATAAAATAATTTTAGACCTAGACACATGAGGCTAGTAAATTCATGAGCTCAAACAACATAAGATGTTTTAATATGACCAAAGATGGGAAATAGGAGGTCAAGGATAGAACATAACATCAACTAGGCCCAAGACTTAGGATTTCAGAATAGAGCAATAAAATTCCAATGGCAAGAGTCATGGGAAAACCCTAAGTCTAGGAACATTGAAAATGGCCAAATTTCACGGAGTTATATAAAAATGGAAACAAAATTTCAGGGGTTCCATCAGTGGGATTGGTATTTTTATCAGAAAATCTTACACCTCTCTGAATAGCCTTATGGGAAGTTTAGTGAGTGGGGGACCAATTTGTGCCTCACTGAATGACCTCCAAATTTTTTAAAGCAAGCCAACTCTTCTTTGGGATTTTAGGAAAAGGGGGAGAGAAATACAAAGAAAATAAAAAGATGGAAATACACCAATACTTTACAACATTTAAAATATTAGCAATCTCCTACTTCTGATGAAACTAACATAAAATTCTGCAAACCCTTCATAGTTGGGAGGAGAATAGAGCCAAAAAGGCTAAAAAAAGCACAGTGTAGTCATTCTAATCTCCTCATGTGAAGACTCCATTAAGGTCTAATAGAACCAAGAAACCCAAAATATTATCAAGAAACTCGAATATTCACAAGAATGCCCTTGCTCTTACAACATAATATGTTTTTTACCATAATCTTCTATAGAAAAAGGAAAGAGTACAATAACATGATTCATTTTGTAAAAGATAACTCTTAAACATAGAAGCTAATAACATGTAGATTAATTATCTGGACTATCTAGGAAAGACTTGACACAAATATTTCAACATAAATGATATAAAAAGGGGGAAGTTCATGATAAAGGCCATAAAGTGTATAGTTTCAAAAGCTTCTCCTTAATAATATTTGTTTTTTGAATAAACCAACTAAAAACAAAGGTTGGATTCAAATATGATTAATAGTCTTGATAAATAATAAATTCCATAGAGCATAAATAGTTCTTTGTGAAAATCTATCTTCAAACAATTTTTGAACTAACACCAAAAAAAACTTTTCTTTACTACTACAAACCCCCTTATATAGCTAGAAGAAAGAACCACCGCCACAACTAGTAGAGATGAATAACTGCCAAATATCTACACCTGATTGACTTCAATCTAATCTAGGGCCTAATTAGATCACAACAATATTTTCTCATAAATTATTAGGTTTCCTCATTAATGGCTCTAGATTCTGTAGAAGTTCCACGAAGATAAATTGCTAGATGAAAATCAAATCCTAGCATAGCCTGCCTAGAACATGATTCAATCATCTATGAGGAATGATGATGCTTTGTGTCCTTTGAAAAACTCCACCAAAAAATAAATGCATCCACGAACAACATGATCCTCCCAACGAAATGGTTGATGTGACAAGCGATTGGGCAATTTCAGATCTTATGAGAACAACTTTGAAGAAATCCTGACAAAATAGACACGTGTCCTAGTTCGGGTCTAAAACGAAAATGATATATAAAAAGTCACGCAGCCACCACATGGTGTATTGCATGTCTTTATGCGAGAGTAATCTTTGTCTTTCCGATGTAGAGCCATCCTGAAGTGGAAATGAAGTAAGGGCCGAAAGAAAAAATGTTTTAAGGAAAAAATTTCTCCACAATTCTAGTGCCTAATAGGGTTCCTTCGCTTGTGAAGGCATGAACCTATATCTCAAATAATTTTGGAGTTTGACGAAAGTGACGTGTTGGGTTTCTTAATCTCCATCAGTGGGAAGGATGAGGGTCCACAATGTCTCATAGGCTTAGTCAAGATCAAGGACCTCTTTAAAAGTAACTCCTCCTCACTTTGCTGAAACAACTCTAATGTGATTGTAAAATTGGGAAAGGGGAAGGATCTCATTCTCAATCTCCTTGACTATGGGTAATGGGCTTAAACTCTAAAGCATTGTGGAGTCCTGAATCTTGAGATTGATCACTTATGCAATATATTCTACCATCAACACTCCTCCATCTAATGAGAAGAGGGTGTGTAATCCTGATTGGAGAAAAAAAATAAACTCTTTCTTTATCTCTTTGACCTTTTTATTCAACACCTTTTGACATTTTCTACTTCTGACTATGACCTAGTTGCACATGATGAGTTCATTTTCCCTTCTTGCAACTACTCTTTGGTTAGGAATCTCGACATCTTTTAAAGATTACTCGATCACTTTAAATAGTTTCAAGATTAGGAATCACGATTCCTTAGCACAAGGATTGATCATGTGAAAAATTTAGTTAGCCAATGAGTTGACCTTTACGTTTAATTCTTGAGAACCCATTAGAAATCGTAAAACTAGTTTCAAGGCTACTACTGCAACAATGATTCTCTCCAAATGCGTAGATATTGATTTTTTAAGTATCAAGAGGAGCTTGGTTCCTCACACTATGGATAATTCTTATTGGAATTGGGATTCTTTTGCTCTTATTCCTTCCTCAAATTGATTCCTCTCTTGGAGGGAATTTTGAAGTTTAGAGCATAGCCTCCCAATCTCCTTGCCATGAATCTACAAAATAGACTCGATGTCTTGTTTTTCTCGTTTCTCCTTTTCTATTTCTACTCGAACATTTTGAAGATTATCAAAGGATTAGATCGGACACTAGAAAATTCCTTTTACATATCCTCCTTTCCCAATCCATTTCTTGCAGCACTTTTTTTATCTTCTTAAATATGTCATTCATTCTAGATATATCACTTTCCAACTTCTTTTGCCTTTGTCAATGCTTTGTAGTTGTTTTACGCTCAATTCAAATCTCATATCTCAATATTTCTACCTTAGCATGCAGATAATCCCTCTCACTCCGAGCCCCTTCAAGCACCTTACTTACTTCACTTTGCTAAACTTGTAACTGCCTTAAGCATACCATCTCTAAATCCTTGCCTTTGATTTATGGCTATAGTTTGTCTACTATGGATTTTATGTTCACCAATGCCACCCCACACTTCTTCAACTTTTTATCTAGCTTTTCATAGTCGGTGTAGACAGCCTTTTGAGTTGCTTCGGCCAGGACTACCTTGTTGCAAGGAAGAGTTTCACTTAAATTTAGACACATAGCATGGGTGTCATAATTACTCAAACTACATTTCTACTTTGGGCTTGGACATCCATGACCTCATAACTATGATTAGAAGGTCATTCTACTCTTCATCAAAAAAAATTTCCAAATTTTGAGACTTTTTCTTTCTTTCTTGTTGATCTTGCCTTGTTGCCTGAATATGAGTCTGAATGCTTTGTTGGGACTCAATACTTTATGTGGCAAGTGAAACACCCATGGGGAGACTAAAGAGGGTGATAAAGGAGAGGCCTTGTCCGTTTGAGGTTGTAGATAGGGAAAGGGAACTATTATAAGGGCAAGATGTCATGTATGGACTGAGAAGGAGGGACACCCATAGGAGTAAAAGGGGAAGTGGGTAGAAAAAGAGGAATTTTCTGATAAATAGATGAGGATGATGAAACTAGAAACTTAGGAATATCATTGTTTACAATGGGTGCCTTTGACATGGAAATGATAGAATCAATTGTGGCCGAAGCAGAAGATGCTTGTTCGGTGCACGTGGTTTCTTCACGGGGTACATTATCAACAATTTCCTGGGGCGTAGTATGGATGAGGAAATCATAACTCGTAGATGAAGGACTTCTTTTATCAGATGGGGAGTTAGGAGCAATCAAAGATGCATTAGAAGGAGGGATGGTTGGTTCAAGACTTATCTAGACAATCAAAGCCAAAAATCCTGGTAGAGCTAACTCCACTTCTTATATTCCTCTATTTGATACACTTGATCCACAAAAGTCCTAGACTTGTTTCCTCTTTGTAGGGGCTACATTGGTCAATTTAGAATTTCTAGAAATCGATCCTGATGAACCTAGGTCTTTAGAGTTGTGGCAGATCTTTTTGGAGATAGTCAGGTCCTCTTTCCCTTTAGCAAGGTGCTAGTGGAGGATGTGATCTATGATCCCTTATGTTTTGACCCCTTTCCTTTCCTTTTTTCTACATTAGGATCCTTAGATGGGTAGGTGGTGGAAACCGGTGTGTGCTCCTCTTCCATCTCTTGACCTGATTTAGGATCAATATTATTTGACGTGACCTCAACATTGTAGATCTAGTCAAAATTTTCATCGTTGTGCTTAACCTCTCTGTATAGGGTGCTGAGGTTCTTAATTTCCTACTCGTACCTATAGAACTTAACCTTCTTTCTTTTTGGCCATCCAAAGTTGTTTAATTGTGTTTTGAGGGACTAGCCCATCTAGATGCTTTGTTAGAACTCTACCACTCTAGGATAGAAGTCAAGCCATGGGATTTGTTCAAACAATATAAATGCTAGGTTAGTGTAGACCTCTATCTTCTCCTTGGTCAAGATCTTCCTTAACTCAAAGTAATCCTTCCCTTCATGTTTGACACTCGAAAGACACCCAACAAGATTTTACTTCCACATATCTTAAATAAGGACCTCGCTCAAGCAAGCCAACTTGGTAGTCAACACCTCCTATTCTTCCTACTTGACAAGTGTTATTTGACTTCTGGGAATGGTAAGGATAATTGCGTAAAGTAATTTCCTCTGTCTCACATTTCCATAAGCTTTGTTGATAATGGATGCCTAATGTCATGCCTCCAAAGTGAGGGTTTTGTTTGTTATAAATTTAGTAAGCCTAAAAGGTTCCCCAACAAAACCATGAAATTTGATAAAAGAAAAATTTGCTCCAAAGAAATAATCCACTAGAGTCTAGTGTTTATTCACCCATTAAAAATATTCAGGGGAGAACCTGCCTAGAGGGAATGGAGACAAATCTAAGAGTATCAGTTGTAGGAAATAATCAACAAATCAATAGTAGTCCCATGTTCTTGAAATCACATGGGTCTAGGCCAAAGTTGGCTAGTATAACCCTACCACATCAAATTAACTAGGCAGAAAATATACATTAAATTTTTTAGGGTTTTTGGTGTAAAATTAAGTGTACCAGGTAAGCGAAATACCTTAACTCAATGGTGGTACTATAATCTTTCAACTATTCCATCATTGAGTGCATACGAAAAATAAAAATAATTCTAGCTCCTCTCCTTCTTATGCATGAAGGCTAAGCCCATTTGTAACTTGTAGACCTCCTCATCACTTTCATTGCCATAAATAAAGACTAGGATTGAGAAAATAGATTGCACATCCGACTTGAATTCTCTACATGCCAAAGGGAAAACTAGATGATTATTATCTAACCCTTTAGTTGCTTCATACTTATAGAATTTTAACTTTTCGTCTCTAGTTCTCCAAAAATCTCTAATTCTTCTACTTTGAAATATCTCATCCTCACAATTTTTAGGGATGCACAACATATCTCAAATGGCTGCCACACTAATGGTAACCCTTATCCAGTTGCTAGTAATAACACTATTTTCTTTGTCTAACTTTTCTACGCATGAATTAACAAGCTCTAGGCATGGATGCCTATAGGGAAATATGAATTGTGGAAAACCACAATGCTAGAAATGAGTTTTGAAACCATCCACTGAACCATCGGTGAACATTCTCTGCATTTCTCCTTCCTTGAGGCTCTTAGGGTTAACAAACAGCTTTGGGTCATAGATGTTGTCTACAAAATATTTGATCGCCTCCTCCATGATTGAGTTGTCTAGCTGTATGGCTTTCGTATGCATAAAGATTTGATCCTCTACTATCAGGGCATTAGCATATGAAAATTCTCCAAAGATGTTGATGTAGCCTAGCCTTCAGAATGAGACTCCAATATCTAGACCAAAGGATGATGCTTCCACCATTGTGTCTTTTTGGAAGGATTTGCAGCAACCTCTCTTAGAGTGATAGTTATTTGAGACAACCTAGCACTTTGCAAAAAAAATCTTTCTAGATACGTTCAATACTCACACATACATATAGTAAATGTTTTACCATTACTGATGGCCCACTAAGTGCTGCTAGCGAGGTGACACATCTGAAATGGGGGCGTACTCCTCAAAAATTACAAGTCACTGTGAGAATTTATTTAGTGCATTCCCTCTACTACCCTTTTGATAGCTAAGCTTTGAGTGATGGGATTCATTCATTCAGTGATGGGAAATAAAAATTGGAAGAAATTTGCATTTGATTAAGTAAAAATTATCCTTTTAAGACATGTCCTTTCACACAATTAAGTAGATTGGCATTAGTGATGACAATAGACACATGGTGGTAAATTGTACACATGACCTTTTACTCCAAACACCTAAATAAATTCCTCTAGGCTTGGTTAGATATTTTTCGTATGATCTACCACTCGCTTCTCATCGCTTTAAGATGTTTTCTATTGCCAATTGATGGGAAATAGATTTTTTTTTCCAACCTCCTCAGAGCACACTTTTTTATAATTAACATTTTCCTAGTGAGAATACTTGCTAAGTTAGTATTGAGTTTGTGAGATCCTTTCATTGTGTTTTCCTTCCCTAGTTTTTAAGATCTTGTCATCATTATGACTAGTCTAGGAACCACAATTCGAATCTTGAGTTGGATGGTGCAAAAAAAACTTGTAGGATAAGTGAGCAATGAGTGGATTAAATGCCTGATAGGGAAGAACAACCACCTCATGATTATGGTGTTCAAGTGGGCGCTTGGGAAAGATTATGTGAAGGATGAGAACCAACTATGGTGCAATTCCAATGTCGTTTCTCAGTTTTTGACCTCATTTCTAGACTTGAACATTTCCAAGACCTAGATTATATAGTTGTGCCATACTACATTTGATACAATGTAGTTGTACAGGTTGGGAAAAATCATCAAAGTTGCTATCCCTGGTGTTGGCTTTCCATCCACCATGAATTTCTAGAGGCACGTCGATTATGTGCAAGAAATTCCATGGATTCCCTTTCTTACATACATCTAGACCATGGACCTAGATCACCATCGGCTACTATCTTGACCCACATCCTCCTTCCTATTGAGGATGTATAACATGGAGCATACTCTTTGGCTTGATTGGAAATATCAGTTTGATTTCCTAGTGTATAGCCTTGGCATCAACAATTGAAGATCTATGATGTGACTACGTGCCCCATGTGCTATGTGTTTGATTACTCCATTCCTACCTTGCTGGAGAAACCCCATAAATTAATCTTTTTACTGTTGCAATCGACAAAGGCTAAAATTTCCTTTCTACCATTTTCATGATGCCTCGTCTGTTTTTCCTTTGAAGATGTAGTTTTAAGTTTTGAATGAGAAGGTTTTAAGATTCTCTTATAGGATTAGGCTAAAAATTTTTTACTATCTTGTAAATATTTCAATGAATATAAAATATAGTACTTTTATTCTATTTTTTTGTGTTCATTCTTATGGCTTTATTTACAAAAAATATGTATTTTACAAAATTTTACATATGGTACATAATTGTGAAATTTTAAAGAACTTGCACATACTTCAACTAAACAATTTCAGATGAATACGATTTACCAATTATCCAAAACATCACCATTCATGTCCTCTAGCTCATACACATTCCATTCTTTGCATTCATGGATGCGAAAGGCCCCCGTCCACAATGAATAAAACTTTGCATGTTGCCCTGGTTTTGTAGCTTGTTCATCATATTTTAGGACAAGACTCCCCTCCCTAAAATATGGGTTGGAGGTCTTTTTACCAAACCATCATTTGACCACCTACTATAATTTGATCATGGCATCAAACACCTTCTCTCTTTTTTTTGAGGCTTAAGAGCTTTTCCAATCTTACTTCCATTTCGTTGTCTTCCTCAACTTCTAAATATTTTCATAATTGTAGTGCCAGAATTTCTATAGAAATGGGTAAAACCACCTCCTTCCCACAACCTAATTCATAAGGGGATGTTTTCAAGATATTCTTAGGTATAATTTTTTTGACCCATAAAGCCACTCACAAATGCTTATGCCATTCTTTCTAGTGTTTTGAAATGATGTGCTTTATTAACCTAATCAAGTTCTTGTTAGTTGATTTTGCTAACCCATTTACTTGTAGGTAATAATTGGATGAAGTTTTGAGATAGACCCCATGCTCAAGGGTGAAATCATGTATCCCAAAGCCTATAAAGACTCGTGCATTATCAAAAATGATGGTTTTGGGTGAACCAAACCTTGCTACCAACTCAAGAAAATTTACAATTTCTACTTTTGTAACATTATTCAGGGGGATAGCCTCTATCCATATTGTGAATCATCTAGTCACCATAAGTATCCACTTGTGGCATGTGCTAGAGATGGGATTTATCATCCTAAAAAATCTAAACCCTATTGTGCAAAGGGTTCCTTGGTCGTGAGCAAGCTTCATTACATGGTGGAGTTCTTCTATTTTCCAAAAAAATATTGGCACTAAGTACACTTCGACATAAGATAATGAGCCTTAGATAACATTGAAGGCTATTAATAGCCCACCCACACTATTTTCAAAGTAGTAGTCTTGACAAAAAAGTGTACCCACTAGGCTACTATGGAATTCACCTAGAGTCTTTTTTGCTTGTGGCTTGTCTATGCAACAAAGGACTCCTTCATTATTTATTTTAAATAAGATTTACTCAATTAGTACATACTTGGTGCCTTGCAGTCAGTATTACCATCTTTTTTGAGGTAGGATGTTGGTGTAATATTTCCCACTTTGCATAAATCATGTCTGATCAGCCACCCATGACTCATCGGACTTGAACTAGTTTTTATAGACGTAGTTTTGCAACTCTTCTTCCACTTGGGAGCCTAATTCCTACATGAGGTATTCACAAAGGTCGCTCCCTCAAACTAGATTGGTTGGTTTGATTTCTTCATCATATTCCAAGATTTTGGTGATCTAGTTGGCTCTCTTCTTAGTTATTTCGCCTCCAGTGATATATTCCCTAACATTGGGGTGGGCGATGAGGATGATGATTCTATTGGGTGATACCAAGTGTCAAAAATTATTTAGGCTCTTGATGATTGAAAAGACCTATTTTTCAACAATGTTATACCTAGATTTGTATCCTTTGAGAGCCCTAGAATGAAAAGCTATGGGTTGTTCTCCACTTCCCTTTGTATATGTTTGAGTGAGAACTGAAGCTATACTATGTTGGCTGCTATAGACATAGAGCAAGAAGTATTTGGAGAATTATGGGTTGGGTAACACTGAGGCTATAGAGATGGCTACCTTTATTTGTTTAAAATAAATCTCACCTTCAGGCGTCCATCTAAATGCAAAAATAATCTTCAACATTAGCATGATAGGCCTCATGTTTCCTATGAAGTCTAAGATGAATCAAATTATGAAGTTTATCTTTCCTAGAAAGGACTGTAGCTCCTTTTGGTTGACTGGTAGTGATATATCCATTATATTTTTCACCCTTTTGGGGTCTATGGATATTCCTTCTTTCGATACCACAAAGCCCAACAACTTTCCTTGTGCTACTCTAAAAACGTATTTCTTAGGTTTCAAAGAAATATCAAACTATTAACACTTCCGAAAGACCATTTCTCAATGATCGAAGTGATTATATTTTGATTTGGAAAAAATAGTGAGGTTATCCAAATATATTAGGATGATCCTATTGATCAATACCTTGAAGGAAATATCCATCACTCTTTGAAAGGTAACAACTACATTGCAGAGTTTGAAGGGAATCTTTGCGTATGTGAATGTTCCCCACTTGGTGGTGAATTTTGTTTTGTGTTGGTCCTCTTCCTTTACATAAACTTGGTTATAACTTAAAAAATTGTCGAGCAGTGAGAATTTTCTTTTTTTAGCCATAGCCTATAGAATATGCTCCATTGAAGGTAATGGGTAGTGATCTTTTAAAAAATATTTGTTCAAGTCTCAAAAATCCACATAGAGCCAAATGTCACCATTATTATTCTACACTAGTACGAGGTTAGATACCTAGAGGGAATGTTTGATTAGATATATGTTTCTTGATTTGATAAATTTTGTAAGATCCTACACCATAAGGGCCTTGACCTTCAGATTCACCAGCTTTTGTTTTAGGTGGATGGTATTTGAGCCTTTGTCTAAGTTGATAGTATGTTGAATGATGCCTAAATCACATCCTTTGAGACTGTTGTAAGTCTAGGACATGACCACATCGTATTTAGCACACAAGTTTTCCAATATTTTATTGTCTGCCTATGGGATGTCTCTTCTGACTTTTAACTTTCTACCATTCTCAACATCAAGGTCTTCATAGTCTCCTTCATTGGTGGTGAATCTTTGTTTTCTATTTCTTGCATCCTCATAGTCAAAGATATTTTTGAGATAAATTAAGCCTAGTGGGAGCTTAATGCTTTTTAATTGAATTACTTATCCTTCAGTATCCCCTCTAGCTTTAGACTATGAATGATCAAAATATTTCCCAAACTTTAATATAAGACTGGAAATTTGAATTTCATCCTCAAAAACCTACCAATTTTGATCATTATTGGGTATTGATAGGTAGATGATGGTCTACACTGCATTTTAGTCTTTTATTGATTCAGTAGTTGGCTCAAACTATGGGCCAATCTCAACCATTTGATCTAAAACTACATTATAGGACCATGCAATAACCTATATGTTAAAAGCTTCAAATGCCTCATTTAGATCTGATTTTTTGTGTCTATAAGACCCGATTCTTATATTTTTAATGTCTACCCATTCACAAATCTGGTTTACAACTAACTTTGAATCTTTGAATTCTCATATTCTTTGTATGCCCCTCAGCTCCATGAGAATCAAACCATCGACCAAAACCTAATACTTTGTATCATTACTTGAGCATGAGAACTTCAAGAGGAAGGCTTTGAGGGTATCTAATCCAGTTAGAGATACTAATTATATGTCATCTTGAGAACTAATTTTGCATTTGGCACCATTGAAATATAGCATCCATAGACTATTGTCACCCAGTCTACTAGGATACTCCTATTCTTTTATCAATTTCAAGAAGACTTTATCATCATTGAAGATCACATAGGTGCTTAACCCAATAGCATGGAAGTTCCCAAAAGGGTCAGAATCAATAAACTGATTGAATAAGACCTCCTCTTTAGGGGTCTAATCACTTGTGTCCTCTTTTTCCTCTTACATCTCTATGTAATATGTCTCTTGTTTTGAGAAAGAGGTATGTGCTACTTTAAAGCATAGGACCACATTGTTTTCTATATGTTTAGGGTGCAAGGGTTTAGATAGGATCTTCATCTTTTCCCTATGCTTTATTTGTAGTAGCAAATGAGACCAATCAAGAGACAAATATCTGCCAAGCTTTGGCATGAAGTCTCTCAAAAGGCATACCCCAAAAACTAGGGGAATGTCTATTACAACTACTTCTTATGTGACATTTTTGCTCGGACATGAGAAAAGGGTGAAAGATAGATCCTTGATGTGGCTGACAGTCAATACTTTCTTTTTGTTTAATTGCATGATCCCTTTCTCAAGAGGTTCGTACTTAAGTTTCAAAGCATTGGCCACTTGCTTTGGCATGAATGTACCTATAGGGTGCTAGTTGTCAGAACATCATCTGTAAATATTGTGTCCTCTTCTTCCATATAATAAAATAACACGGTCCACTGAGATATACAACTCTTTATCTAAGGACATCCCTCGCATTTGTTCTCTAAAGTGAAAATTTTAAATTCTAAGAGACTGATATTCTTCCATGTTTGAAAACATGCCCTTTCCTCTCTATACCACTATCTTCTTTTAAATATTTCCTCTCAGACAATTTTGGGGCATATGGATATCATTACACAGGAAGCACCGTGCATTCTCATCTTCTGCAAGATTGTTCTTGCTTGTGACTGAATCCTTGCTTGGGTTGTTCTTGACAATCTAAAGTGGCATGGTGACAAGAACTATCTAGTCTATAGGTTTTTGTTACTGGTTACTTCCCTTTGGAGCTCCTTGGTATGTCTTATATTGATAAGATGAATTTTCTCCTTGATATGTTTGCATGGGAGGCTTTGTATATGTTGCCTACTAATGCTTGATAAGGACTATGTCATTTGCAATGGACCACATGAGAATCTTCATGTCATTAGAATCTGCTGCTAGTGAAGAGGGTCTCGATGTGTTAGGTTGTGCAACTAGATAAACATACATAGATGATGTTGTTGTAGTCGACATGCTAGGTTGTGGAGTGGGGGAACTAGGAGTTTTTTCTTCATGAGGTGCACTATATATTTCTAAGAACATGGGTATTGGTGGTCATGGTGGAAGTTTCCCTATGTCGATTAGACTAATCTCTGCGCACATAGCCAAATCATATGCGTAGGGAAAGGTGAATCTTCCCATTTATTGTACCATGGTTGCGGTGTCTAAATTAAAGGCCTTTATATAGATCATGAATGCCATAGCTATCAGAGGTCTGGCTATCATTAGAAATCTTTGCCAATTTTTGTGGAACCTGGTGTTGAAATCACTCATGGCCTCTTGTGGGGCTCATTTGATAGTGATTAATTGTTGTAGAAAAGGGGATAAATCTCCTTTCTCCGATAAGCACTCAAATAATCTATCCCTTAGTTGATCCCAAGAGTGAATGGAACCAGAAGTCAAGGATCTATACCAGTTCTAAGCCTTTCCTTTCAAAGACACAACTAGCAATCTGAGGGCCACATTTTCTTCAAAAATTTTATGGACTCTACAAACCTCCATAATGTCCTATAAATGTTTGGAATGGATTTAAAATCATCCCTAGAAAAAATTAGCATTTCTTTGAGAGCATTGGCTAATATGGCAGGCCATACATATGAGGGTGTAGGTGGTTGTAGCAGGCTATTGCTATCCCAGGTTACAAAATTTCTAGGAGCGGGAGCACGTAAGTGGTGCCATTGAGAAAAACTTCTTATGGGTGAGGTAGCTAGGTATTCATTATCTTGGTGCTCTAGATTGTGTGCTAACACTTCTCACTCTATTGCTCCTAATAGGTGATAAGGAAATTGTAAGTCGTCTCCTCCTAGGTGCTGAAGCAAGTAGTTGGGAGTTCCAAAAATTGCCTCTGGAAGATGCTCTTATTTGAACTCTAGGAATGAGATTGACAACCACTCTTTTTAGTCTTATTTATGAAATATTTTTCAGTTCTAATCAAACGTATGAAGAACTTTATGTCCCATCACGAATTCTAGAAAAATTATTATTGATCATAAAATCTTGTGCCTCTCTGAACAACATGATGGGAAATTTAGTGAGCGGGGAAAAAAATTATGCCTCATTGAATGGCATTTGGTATTTTTAAAGAAATTCGGCTCTTCTTTGGGTTTTTAGGAAAAGAGGGAGATAAATACAAAGAAAATAAAAAGATGGTGATGCACCAAATCTTTTACAATATTTTACATGTTAGCAATCTCCTACTTCTAATGAAATAAACACAAAAGCCACAAACCCTTCATTTTTTGGAAGAGAAAGAAGCAAAAAAGGCTAAAAAAAGCATAGTGTAGTCATTTAAATCTCCCAGTGAGAAGCATCTATTAAAGCTTGATAGAAGAAAGAAACCCCAAAGATTATCAAGATACTCATATTTTCCCAAGATTGCCCTTTTCTCTTACAACATAATATGTTTTTCAGCATAATATTCTATAGAAAAAGGAAAGAATACAATAAAATGATTCATTTTCTAAAAGATAACTTTTCAACATACAAACTAATAACATGTAGAGTAATTATCTAGACTATATAGACAAGACTTGACACAGAGCTTTTAGCATACCTGAAATAAAGAAGGGGGAAGTTCATGATAAAGGCCATAAAATGCACAATTTCAAAAGATTCTCCTAAAAATATCTATTTTTGTAATAAACCAGCTGAAAGCAAAGGTTGAATTCCAATCCAATTAATAGTCTTGACAAATAATACATTTCATAGAGCATAGACAAGGCTCTATGAAAATCTATCTTCAAGCAATTTCTAGACTAAAACTTGTGTGTGATTTTTACTATGTCAGTGAGAGTAATTAATCATAACTAAATACACATAATCAATGAAATGTATTACATCTAAATGAAGGAGAAATAATAAAGTTAACTATTACAACCCTACATTCAAAATCATTCCATTGTCCTATATCGTTAATGATTTATCAATCCATGCTCTCAGAATTATTCGTTGCACATGAATCTGTGAAATGGAAACCTAAGAAATGAGCAGCTATTATGTAATGCAAACTAAAATTCCTACATCATTATGTTTTTGTGTTTTTGAAGATAAATTTTGAATGATCTATGATGGAGTGTTGATATATTCAAATGATAAATGTTGTGTAAAATATGCAAGAACTAAAATGCTAAGATGGAAATGCCATGATATCTCTAAATGAAATAAAATACTAAAATGAAAACTACAGTGCTCTCAAAATTTCCTTCAAAATGTAATGAGATTTCAGCAACATAAACTTGTCAAATTCTCCTTATGAAAAGATGTAGAAATGTGTTCTATTTATAGAATTTTCCAAGTTGGGAATGAGGTGGCAGTGATGAACGCTCGAGAAACTAATCTTGCAACATCAATGGTTGAGCAGGAAGAGGTTGGAGAGAATCATGGAGGTTGTTCCCCACAAGAGAATAATTTTCTAAGTGTTGAAGGGAATTAGAGGAAAGAATAATCCATGTGTCCAAGGTGGTTTCTAGTTTGTTATAGGTTTGTTGAGGAAAATCCCATTTTAGAAATTAGAAAATTCAATTTCATGTGACACATGGTGAGGTGGTAGGTGAGGTGGAAGGAAGTTAGTAGAATATGTAGAAATGTGCCAATTTGAATTAAAAATTCAAATTTAAATGAAGAGGGGAATTTAGATAAATGAGAAATTAGTTAATTTGTGCATTTCACTAATTTAAGAGGAAAATGATTTTAGAGGTCAATTTTAATTAAAAATTCAAATTTAAATGAAAGAGGGAAAATTAACTAAATGATAAATTAGTTAATTTGTGCATTTAATTAATTTAAGAGGGAAATGATTTTGGAGGTCAATTTGTATTAAAAATTCAAATTTAAATGAAAGAGGGAAAATTAACTAAATGACAAATTAGCTCATTTGTGCATTTAATTAATTGAAGAGAGAAATGAACTATATAAATAAATTTTGCAATTTATTTATAAGTAGATGATTTAAGATTTTATTAATTAAATAACAAGTATTTGATTAATTTGTACTTAGACCATTTTTGCGTGCATACATTTTTCCCCTCTTTGAAGTGATGTGCATAGACACATTGCTTAAAAGAATATTTTTTTTTATAACCGTTATGATAAAATTTTGACATGCCCTAGACATTGATTTTTTACTGATGATGAATGGATGCCCCCTTGGGAGATAAATAAGGGATTTTGAATTTTTAATGAGTTTTAAATTTTTTAAAATATTTGCTAATTAAATAATTTTTCAATGATACGTTGATGATCTTTAGATTTGATGAGGATGACCTGATTTATCTCCGAAAAGAATGATTAAAGTCCAACCACATTGGTGATTAGGTTATTAAAGCCCATTTTAAAAAATTAAAGAAATGCCACCATAATTACCCCTTAATTAGCCCTTAAAAGGTCAAAAAGGGTAAATGAGAGCTCATTTCTAACTTGTGCATTGTCAAAAATGAGATCTTGAAGAGCCAAGATGGATAGGATCCTATGCCACACTCATATATTTGAGCAAGTTTTCCACCACCAGTGTCCACTCGCATATGGACCTTCTGTATGTACCCCTAGAACCGCTATTTTTCAAATTTAAATTCAAATTTTTCCTACTTTTTCCCTTTTAAAAACTCAAATTTAAATATATTTTAGTGCATATGCTAGGTTTTTAGCGCATTTGGAACCTGATACATCACATAGGTTCATTGTATTAACACATAGAGTTAGATATATGTCCAAAAATAGAGTAGCACATCCAGTCACCACTTTAGTGCATTAGGCTGTTGGAGTAGCACATAAGGATTCTAGCACATAGATATGATAATGTAGCACATTAGGTAGTTCAACTAGCGCATTTGGGAAATGACACATCGGGACCCTCTTTCAGTGCATCTGGTCCATTTTCTAGTGCATCCAAGAAATGGCACATAGAAGGTCTATTTTAGCGCATCCGGTAATTTTCCCAATGCATCTAGTAGATTGGTGCATAGAAACTATATTTTAGCACATTGAGCCAAAATTGATGATTTTGAAAGATTCCTCCTAAATTTTGATGATTGATGATCACGTGAGCTGATGATAGGATAATGTTGATTGATAGGTTGATGATCGTCCTCATGATAGGAAAGGAACGATGATAGGATAGATAAAATTGATTGATTGATTGATTGGATTGGATTGGATTGGACCTCATGAAAAATGAGGGTTGAAGATAGGTTAATTGATGTTGATCATTCTCATGACAAATGGGAGTCAATAGTAGGATAGTTGCTCCTCGAGATTTGATGAAAATATCATATGAGCTGATTTGATTAATTGATATGTTGATTGATAGGTTGATTTGATTGATGTGCTGACTTGATGCTTTAATTTTTTTCTAGGAGGGTGGCTTAGGTAATTTACAGGTTCGAGAGTGATTTCCTCAGACATGGGACATGATCCCATAGTTGACTCTAATAGATTTAGCCATTATTGACCAATGCAGACTGACTTCCTTGATTAATATGCCCTAGTACCAGATTAATTAGGGGTTGTTGACAACACTTACATAATGGTGGCATAGTGACCATAACACCTTCCATCTAGTGACTAGAGAGATGATAGTTACCCTTGAGGATGTATACCATATTTTGAGGATACGAGTCATGGGTGACTTAGTGGTGTATGATCACGAGGAGTAGGGGGAAAAATTTTATTTTCCAGATTTTACATGATGATCAATTTATTGGGAATGAGATTCCTTGGCTGGAGTTGGTTGCTTCCCAAAAACCCTTGCCATGTGTGCTAGTAGGCTTCATTGGAGGATTTTTCTACCCCAATTGTAGGTCGAACAGATTTTTATTTGGGTGGGGTTGAATTATGGAGAGCATAATCTCTCATAGCACTAGATATGCTTGGGGTTTGTGCATTCTTGCACATCTGTATCATGACCTGCACTATGTTTCACCGATTGTGAGGATGGTTGGGACAAGGTTGATGGTTGACCATAGGATTTTTGTGACATTAATTACGAGAGGCAGAAGGATCGTTCAATGGAATATTCACCCACACCTTTATCTTTGACTTGGACTTTCTTCTCAATTTTTTTGGCCAAAGTATTAAGTTGGGATTCAAAATTGGTAGACGTAGAGGAGCTAGGCTCATCCTTTTTCTTGAGTTATTTGGATAAGAAACTTGGGTGAATTTCTTCATTGGAGGATATGGCTAGCAATTTTGACAAGGGATTAGCTTGACTGGAATTTGTAGGGATATTAGGGGTGGAATTGGGAGCTTCTCAATTATGAGGCATGAATACATCTTGGACCACCTTCAGGGTATTGCACTGTTGGGGACTATTGGAATCAATAGGGATAGTGATTTCTTGACCATTGCAAGGAAATTTTAGGCACTGATAGTATGTTGAGGGTACAACCTACATCTTATGGATCCTACTTGAATTGGTAATACAATCAATCCTTTTCACGCTCTTTCCTCATCATCATATGCTTTGATGGTGATATTATTTCTTGCATCTATTGCATATTTAGAGAACCTTAACATGCATACAAGCTTTAAAGTGCACATATTAAGACTGACTCCTCCATCTACAAGGACACACTTGACATGAATTTTAAGGATTAATACTTCAATATGGGGGGCTGCATTATGAGGATGGGTGAGAGATATGTCATCATTTTCCGAAAAGGATAAGTAGTGAGGTGCAACTATATGTCCCACCATGGCTTGGAAAGTGTGGAATTCCAAATTATTTGGTACAATTGTTGTATCGACTAGAGCCTTTTCCAAGATCTCTTTGTGAGCGAGTGAAATTTTAATGAACTTCAATATTGATATTTGCACAGGGATCTTTTGGAGCTGATCGACAATGTTATATTGATGAGATATAGTAGCAGGTGTTTTGGAGGTGCTACCTTTCAAAACATATTTAGTTTGAGCCCTTGTGGTCACGTTTATGAGCACACTATCTTGTTTTTCATTGATTTTAATGATATTAACTTGATTATCCGTTACAACCATTTCTTGTTGAATATTGGGGATTTAATTAGAGAGGATGTTGGTGTCATTGATTTTATGGTTGGTTATAATAGGATCTGGTCTATTATTGATTTCAATGTCATTTGTGTGATCTTCAACAACAGGGACATGATAAATGGTAGTGTCATGAACATAGTTCACATTTTTCCTTTGTCATTTGTGTTAGAGGATTCTCCTTTGTCATAATTTGGAAAAGGGTTTTTGAACACTCCATGATCTATTTTTGTTTGAGGCTCTTCTATTCGTATGATCTTATTGTAAATCAAATCTTTTATCTTGTGTTTCAATTGCATGCAACTATTGGTTAAGCGACCTTTGCATCGATGAAATTCACAAAAATGAGCTTCATTCCACCCAGATGATTTTACTTTGGGTTCAAAACCTCTAGTATCAAGTAGAGTGATAATATTTTCCACAATAAGCTCTTTCAATGTGGATTCATATGATTGACCCAAAGGTGTAAACTTTCAACGGTTGTTCGATGTTTGATAGGGTAGAGTCTTTGATGATGTGTTACTTCGATTGTTTTGAATATTGCCTTGGTTGGTATTCTGATTATTGTCATAATTTGCATTTTGGGTAGTCTTTTGATTGGTATTTGAGGTGCTTCCTAACAAATTGAAGATCGGTTTAGCATTATGCATTTTAGCTGAGGTATCATTGCCATTATTTTTGTACTTTTTCCAAAAATTTGGTTTGTCATTGTTGGAGGAATTGGATGAATTGCTTTCATTATAAATTTTTAATATTCCTTGTTTGGCCAAAGCCGAGCTTCAAACTTGATCCCATTTTCAATCAATTTTTCAAAATTTGGAGGGCACAATAACTCAAGCCTATAACTCATGTCATATTTCAAATTGTCAATAAATACCTCTATCTTCTCATTTTCTAGTATGGTTTGGGGATACCTTGTGAATAATCTTCTCCATCTTTGTAAAAATATTAAGAATGATTCCCCTTTCTTTTTTTTCACATTACAAAGGTCCTTCATTGTGATTTCATGTTGGATGTTATATGAATATTGGGTAATAAACTTTTTTGCCAATTCCTCAAAAGATTTGATCCCTAGAGGTAATTGTAAGAACCATTGCATGCATTTCCCTCTAAAACTGCATGGGAATGATCTCATTAAATATGTTTCCTCATAGGAAAACTCAAGACTCATTGTTTGGAATTCTCTTATGTGATCTATTGGATCGGTTTTTCCATTGTACTTGTCATATTTGGGAAATTCACAATCCTTGGGAAATGGTATCATGTTGACAATTTGATCAAATGGGTAGGGACTTATATCTTGTATGGAGTATATCTTGGTAGTCCCTATTTGCATGTTCTGCATTTGTTGTTGAAGGGTTTAGATTTTTTGTTTCGAGATGTCCATGGGGTCATTGGTTTTTGCTTTATTTTTTGTTTCATTTTGTGTCTCAGTTTGTATTTTCTTAGGAGTTATTTTCAATTTTGAGACATCAAAATCACCTAGTAGCTTGACTCCTTTGTTTCCTAACATCAAAAAGTATCTTTCCCCATCCTTTTTGAAAACCTTTTCTAAGAATCTGTCAAAATTTGGGTCTTTTTGGACTTGTTGGATATCTTCTTCATTTACTTCCTCAGTTTTGGTTTGATGAATTTTATAAAAGGGGTTTTCTTCTTGTTTCGCCATGGTATCTTGGGTTTCATTTCTTTTTCTTGGATTTTTCGCCTTTGGGATCTTGTTTGGATGGGCATACAAGTGATGATGATGTTATAAATGTTTGACTAAATTTTGGGAGTGCCAAAAGGGATTGGGTAAAATCTGATTAGGCAAGATTTCTTTCAGGATAAAGGATGATGAATCCTAATAAAGGATGATAAATCCTAATGGTGAAATGCAACTGCTAAATCAAAAAATGGATATGATGAGGAGGCACTTTTGAATTTTTGATCAAAGTTAGATGAGGAATTCACACTTTAAAATGTTGGTTTTAACAAGATTGAGCCATATTGTATCAACTGATTTGGATGGTTGGAGTATTGTATGGTCGGTTGCGAAATGTGAGAATGATGAATGGGTTGACTATGATTATTCCTTTGTGAAAGATCTCTTCATTGATAATAAGCTTGTGAAGATAAAGGCTCTAAAGATAAATCATCAGTCTATCCTCTATCAAAGTCATGATATCTATCGATGAAAGTTTGATAGTCAAGCAATACCTTCCTACTTTGGTACAAGAAGCGTCTCCTTTTCAAAAGTTTCTTATAGCCAAGTTTTTTCTTTGGTTTCTTGATTCTTTTATTAAGGGATTTCTTGACAAATTTTGTTGATTTCCAATCCCTCAACATAAAATTTAGGACAAGGAACAAATGTTGTTTGTGAAGGAATCTCTGAAAAGGGTGCTAATTGACAGAAAGGAGGTCAATTTTAGGTCTCTATTTATAGATTTTTCAGATACACCAAAATAGTGTCTAGATGTGTCGAAACTCAGATGTGCTATAGAAAGGGCTGGATGTGCGAGAACTGATGATGGATGTGTCGTAGGATTGCACAAATGTGCTAAAATAGATTATCGATTTGATAAAATAACAAATGGATGCACTAGTTTATGCCAGGGATGCGCCAAAATAATAATTAGATGTGCCAAAAGATGCAAGCGATGTGCTAGAATAGGCAATGGATGCGCTGAACTGGAATTTTTTTTCTAGTTTTCAATAGTTTGACATATTTTTCTAGTTTTTGGCTGTGAATTTGAATTGTTTTGTTTGGATTTTCTTCTGAATCAATGTTTGAATGTGTTTGTGTATGGTTTTCTTAGATATTTTATTTAAAAACACATTGGTAAAGACACATCAAATAAACACAATCCTAGGTTGTGTAATACAATATTCTTTTGGATTCCACATGGATTTTACTCCAACCAGACTTGTTCTTAGTAGGTGATTTAGAAGCCTGGCCACACAGGCTCCCCTTATAGTGCACTCACTTCTCAAGTCAACCAAGCTTTGAACTCCCATGATAATTTTTTCACCTCTATTAAGAACTGGAAGAATGTGGATGTCTTGGTAACAACCATTGTTGTACCAAAGAATAGAAAGGTAATTTTTTTGGCTTACTACAACAAAGGGTTTTTAGTACAGACTTTTAGTTCATGGGCGATCATCCATGTGCAGCAAGAGACCATTGTTGCCCTTTTTTTCAGAACAATCCTCGTGATACTCGAACTTTCCTCAAGTACCCACATTTATATCCCGGGTGGAAGTCGTTTGGCTTTAGCGTGTTCCTGGTTGGGTTGTTCCCTCCTTTCAAAGTGGGGAGGCAAGCCTTCTAAGGTTTAAAAATGAAATAAAATGAATGGGTTTGGCTTTCTAATCACCCAATTAAGGGGAGAGCATACACGCCTACCATTCTAAACACAACATACATGGTGTAAATTTATCCCTTCTAATTATGCTAGATTCTTAACTTAATCAAAAGGAAATGACAAATATATTGAACCCTACAAACGATTGTTAGTATTTTCAATCTTTGAATTCTTTGACAACATTCTTTTATTGTTTCTAAAAAGTCTCTGACTACGTAGAAGGTTCTTGCAAAACACAAAAACACATATTAGTTTTGGGAATCTGGAAAATTTATCCTTAAAAAACCAGATGTGCCATAACAATAACCGAATGTGTTGAAACTTAGATCGAATGTGCTAAAATACTGAATGCGTTAAAAGAGAGACTAAATGTGCTACATGAAAGAACAAATGTGCTAAACTGGAAAAGCACAAATTGAAATTAAAAAACCCCTTGATGCGCCAAAAGAATAGTTGTATGCATCGAAATAGAATCCACATGCATTGGAAGAATCACTAGATGAACCTAAACAAGAACTCGATGTACTGAAAAAGGTGCCAAATGTGCTAGAGAAAAAATCGTATGCACCATTTCTGAAATTTTGATGGAACTTGTGAAGAAAAACTCGACAAAAAACAGATTAAAATATGGGGCTCAGCCCCATAGTGGGCACCAATTTATGTGTGTGATTTTTAATGTGTTGGTGAGAGTAATTAATCATAACTAAATACACACAATCAATGAAATGTATTACATCTAAATGAAGTAGAAATAATAAAGCTAACTATTACAACGCTGCATTCAAAATCATTCCATTGTCCTCTATTCTTGGTGATTCCTCAATCCATGCTCTCAGAACTATTCGTTGCACATGAATATGTGAAATGGAAACCTAAGAAATGAGAAACTATTATGTAATGCAAACTAAAATTCCTACATCATTATGTTTTGTGTTTTTGAACATAAATGTTGAATGATCTATGATGGAGTGTTGATATATTTAGATGATATTAAAAAAGATGATGCAATTCTAATGATAAATGTTGTGTAAAATATGCAAGAACTAAAATGCTAAGATGGAAATGCCATGATATCTCTAAATGAACTAAAATACTAAAATGAAAACTACAATTCTCTCAAAATTTCCTTCAAAATGTAATGATATTTTTGCAACATAAACTTGTCAAATTCTCCTTATGAAAATTTGTAGTAATGTGTTCTATTTATAGAATTTTCCAAGCTAGGAATGAGGTGGCAGTGATGAATGGTCGAGATTGTGATCCTGCAGCATCAACAATTGAGAATGAAGAGGTTGGAGAGAATCATGGAGGGTTTTCCCTGCAAGAGAACATTTTTTCAAGTGTTGAAGGGAATCAGAGGAAAGAAGAAGCCATGTGTCCAAGGTGGTTTCAAATTTGTTACAGGTTTGTTGAGGAAACCCCCATTTTAGAAATTAGAAAATTCAATTTCATGTGACACATGGTGAGGTGGAAGGAAGTTAGAAGAACATATAGAAATGTGCCAATTTGAATTAAAAATTCAAATGTAAATAAAGAGGGGAATTTAGCTAAATGACAAATTATTTAATTTGTGCATTTCACTAATTTAAGAGGAAAATGAAATTTTAGAGGTCAATTTGAATTAAACATTCAAATTTAAATGAAAGAGGGAAAATTAACTAAATGAAAAATTAGTTAATTTGTGTATTTAATTAGTTTAAGAGGGAAATTATTTTCGAGGTCAATTTGAATTAAAAATTCAAATTTAAATGAAAGAGGGAAAATTAACTAAATGAAAAATTAGTTAATTTGTGTATTTAATTAATTTAAGAGGGAAATGATTTTGGATAAGAAGAATATTTAAAAATGAACTATATAAATAAATTTTGCAATTTATTTATAAGTAATGATTTAAGATTTTATTAATTAAATAACAATTATTTAATTAATTTGTGCTCAGACCATTTTTGCATGCATAGAAAACCACAAATACTTTTTTTTACTACTGTAAACCCCCTTATATACCTAGAAGAAAGAATTTCCACCACAACCAAAAGAGATGAGCAGTTGCTAGATGTTCGCACCTAATTGACTGAAATCTAGTCTAGGGCCTAATTAGATTGCAGTGATATTTGCTCATAAAGTCCTAGGTAGCCTCATTAATGGATCTAGTTTTTGTAGAATTTGCACAAAGATACGTTGTGAGAAGACAATCAAATCCCAACACAACCTTGCCTAAAACATGATCCAATTAGGTATGAGGAATGATGATGCTATCCCAAAGGTTCAACCCCAAAAGTAAGATATTTGTTGTATCCAAAAAACTCTACCCAAAAAGAAATACATCCATAGAAAACATGATCCAACCAACAAAATGGCTAATGTGGCAAGTGGACAAATAATTTTAGATCTTATGAGAGCATTTTTGAAGAAAACCTCGCCAAACAGACATGTGTCTCGATTCAGACCTAAAAGAAAAATGATATATAAATAGTCGTGCAACCACCACATGGAATATTTTGTGCCTTTATGCAAGAGTAATATTTGTCTTTCAAGCATGGAGCCATCTCGAAGTAGAAAGGAAGTAAGGGTTAAAAACCAAAATGTTTGAAGGAAACTTTTCTCCATAGGTTTCAGAGAAGTCAAGGAAAAGATGGATGCGAGATGAGAAAATTTAATGTGTTTTGGAGTGTAGTGTTGAAAAAAGGGTCCTTTGACATTTTCACACTCATGTGTGTCCTTGCAAATTTTGGCTTAATGTTGCCTTAATTTATTATTTTAATGTGGATAACACATTCACATTAGGTCTTGGGCCCTTGTGAGCTACTGTATTTTAATGGTACCTTGCAAAGGTGTTGTAACACACTTTCACATTTTTCTAGGGTTTTTTCAATTAACTAGGCATAATAAACATAATTCCAACCATAATTTATCATTAATCTTGCCTTATTTAGAGTGTTGTAAAGTTTTGTAACACACTTTAACATTCCCCTAGGATTTTAAATAATAGTTGGGCTTTCTCATGCTTTAATTAGCCCTATTTTGCACCCACGAGCCTCATTTATTGTATCCTTTTGAGGATAATCTTGACACCAACCAGTTACCAATCGTAATTTAGGTGTTCTTGGATTCTATGGCCCAAATTTAGTGTTTGGGACTCATTCCCACCTTGGGCGAATGAGTCCCACCTTGGGCGAATGAGTCCCACCTAGGTCTTTTTAGCCCCAATGCAGATTTCACACATTTCTAGACATTTTTTATTTTTGGTCCCATACATTATGTGTGATGGGACTCATTCACCACCTTGGGCGAATGAGTCTCGTGTGACCAAAATTCAAATTTAAATCAAAATTTTGATGAGATTTTATTCTCCTATAACTGATGTCATCTTGTACTATTGTAATTTTAAGAATTCTTGCATAATTGAGTATAAATACAAGGTTCTTTCTCTCATTCCCCCCAAGCATTCAAGTACTCATCCTTATAGAGGTTTCGTAAAAAATGTATACTTGACATTTTTTTCCTTCTTGTGGATTTTGGCCTAGTTTTTCCTAGATTTAATGTTGTAATGTGGTCACCACATTCACATTAGGTCTTGGACCCTTATGAATCAATAATTTTTTTATGGTGTCTTGTAAAAGTGTTGTGAAGTGTTGTAACCCACTTTCACACTTTTCTAGGACCCTCTTATTATATTTCACATAAATAACCTCTTTTTTTCAATTACCAAGCCCTATTTCAAAATGTTGTAATGAGTTGTAACAAACTCTCACACTTTTCTAGGCTTGTCATCAATAATTACACCTTTCTTATGCCTTAAATGACCCCATTATGCACTTATAGTCCCTACTTAAATGTGTTTTGGAGGACAATCCCGTTAAATAACATTAAATACATTTTAATTCCTGTCAATTGGTAAAATTTACCTAGGGGGACCAAGGTGCCACATTGGGCGACTTAGTCCCATTTGGCTCAAAACTCAAAATTAATTCAAATTTCTCACAAGTCTTTGTTCTCTAAACCTGAAGGTTGGCCTATGATGAGGTATTTTTTATAAATTAGGGAAAATCATGTATAAATAAAGGGTTTTTTCCTCTCATTTCATCCCTATTCAATCTTCTCAGTGTTCTCAATCATTCATCATTTTTCTCAAACAAGCTAGGGTTTGAGCATTCTAAGTCATTAAAACATCCATCAAGAAGCATTCAAGGGTAGATTCTTCATCCATTGCTACATAAATTCAAGATCTATCTTCATGGAAATTTTCTAATCCCCTTCATTTCATGTTTCATGCTTCATTAGATTATTTCTTCATTTTGGTTTAATTACCTAAAAGGGGTTTGACCAAGGAAAACCCCCATGCCCTAACATTCAACATTTCTCTTCCTCTCTTTGTGTGTTTGTAGATCTTTAGGTACTTTGCATGATTCAAAATTATTGAAGAATGGATTGAAATATTGTTGAAGACATCTCCTTGTTGGGTAGCAAAAACTATCCACTAAAAACCACTTACAGTGCTGAAAACCAGAGTTTCAGATCCAAATACCTAGAGGAGTAGAAAGTGTAGACCGAGGGATTTCGTTTCCACTTGCATATTTTCATTAAAGAAAAAATGGACTAAGTCACCATTAATGGTGACTTAGTCCATCTACACATTTTTTTCAAAGATTTCTATAGATTTGGATACCCATTTGGATGAAACATGCTCCAATGCAGTTTTATAGAATCTTCTCAAAATTGGACTAAGTCACCTAGTTTGGCACAAGTGTCCCGAGTATGTGCAGAATCATGATGGGCCAAAAAGTGACGATATGTAAGTGATATGATGACCCATGTGGCTGATGACCTTTTTTAACCCAAAATTGATGAAACAAAAAGGGTTTTTAAAGGAGATTCTCAGCTTTCCACCATATAAATTATGCTTTACTTTTAATTTAATAAAAATTATTATTCATTTTCTATTTGAACTACAACTAAAGTCTTGATTGATAGGCTGATTGAAAAACATCTATAGCTTTCAAATGGTATGACATTTTTTGAATTCGACAAATGCGGTCACATTATATGCTTCACATACTATAGGATTAAAAAAAAAAGAATTGAATTTCATGAAGTTTTAACCAAGTTAAGGTGGTTAGACATACGAGTTTTTATATTTTTAAAAGTTGTAATAAAAAAATAGTAATTAATTATTTACTTGGAAAAAAATTACAAAAAAATATGCATCACATCGAGACATGAGTCCTCTACTTATATCTAAAATATTATAAGAAAATATTATCGTTTTATTGTGGTTAGGGTGGTTAGACAGACACCTACTTCTGATTTTTTCCTTTAAATTTAAGTACTATTGCATTGAAATTTCAAATTTTCACCAAATAGATTTTTTTATTTTTTAAATAAACCTTGTATTTTAGA